>PVIR01026431.1:12650-24049 GCA_004026965.1 Petromus typicus | reverse complement strand
TTGTGCTTACCAGACAGGCAAATGGTGCCACTGAGCTATAACCCTGGCCCTGAACATGAATTTATTTTACAAGCAAGATTATATTCCTATTTTTAATTGATAACATAAATTAATTTATTTAAGTCATTATTATTTAGGATAGAAACTTTTTTTTTTAATTGAAATCTTTATTGGTACATTACATATATACATCATGATTACATTCAACAATGAGAATTTGTACCAGTATATGACACAACTTAATTCTCATTTTTCCCCATAACCCTGCCCGCCCTCCCACCCCCACCCCCATATACATAAACTTTGTTTCCATTCTTTTTGTTATAATCTCATTATTTTCCCCCCTTCACTCCATTACGCTTTGGAAACTTTTTTTTTTTTTGGAAACAGGGTCTCACTTTGTAGTTCAGGCTGGCCCCATACTCACTATGAAGCCCAGGCCATTCTCAAAGTCACAATAATCCTCCTGCCTCTACTTCCCCAGTGCTGGAATTACAGGCATGAGTCACCACGTCCAGTGTTGTGGTTTGTGGTTATCAGTGCTGGGCTTACAGGTGTGAGTCATCACACCTGACATTGTGGTTACCAGGGATCAAACTTAGGGCCTTGCACTTGCTAGGCTGATACTGGAGCCACTAAGCTAAATCCTCACCCCAAGGACAGAAACTTTTTATTAAAAAAAGAGTTGTATTCCTATGACAATAATTTTAAAAGACATTACCTTCTGACATTATTGTAAACTTCTCTTCATTAGTCATAAATGCTATTCTGACAGTATCATTTTATTTATTTATTTATTTACTTATTTTTAAAGTTTTTGGTGGTACTGGCGATTAAACTCAGGCGGTTATGCTTCCAAGGTAGGCGTGGTACATTTGAATTAAATCCCTGGTCCTGACAGAGTGATTTTATTTGAAAAATCTACCTTCTGGGCCAAGGATTTGGCTCAGTGGTTCCAGCGCCTGTCTTGCAAGTGCAAGGGCCCGGTTCGATCCCTGGTAACCGCATAACAATACTGGGCGTGGAGACTCACCCCAGCAGCAACCAGTACCACATACCACAGTGCGGGGCGTGGTGGCTCACGCCTGTCATCCCAGCTCTAGGGAGGCAGAGGCAGGAGGATTGCTATGATGTGAGTTTGAGACTGAGCTCAGGGCCAACCTGAACTACAAAGCGAAACCCTGTCTCAAAAAAAACCTTAAAAAAAAAAAAAATCTACCTTCTGAGATTTTTTGGAGTCTTGACAACATCTGGGCCAGTTTTTGTTGTCGTTCAGCCAACTCCCCACGACCACTGAAATCCACTCGGAAAAGCGCCATTATTGAATCAATGATCTGCACAGGGTTATTGCAAAAATAAAGATGTATTTGAAAATGAAAGGAAGACATCCAGTTAAGTAGAAATCAATAGAATAATCTACTAAGTAGCTCTTGAATGAACTATACCAGCAACTTGAAGATACCAGCTTCTTCATGGAACTTTGCTGCTACGTAATCAAGTAGCTCCATCTGATGTTCACCTTGAGGGAGATGCAATGAGAAAAAGTTGTAAGAGCCAGCATGAGGTGAGGCTGAGATCATTTGTGTCCTCAGGGAGTAAGGAAAAGGGAGTCCTTAAGGCCTCTCTTAATAATTCATGACTTTGCTATGTAAATAGAACTGCCAATTCTGCTTTACTATCCGTAAAGAATGTTGCTCAGGGCCTTGGGTCTAATCCCTCGCAGTGTGCACGTGTGTGCATACACACACACACACACACACACACACACACACACACTACACACACACAAGAATGTTACTCTGCATTTCAAAGACAAAGAATAATTTGAAAGTATAATATCTTAGCATCTAAGGACTTAACAAGTGATACGCTTTGTAGACTAATTTGGAGAAAAGTAAAATAAAATGAAGAAAAGCAGTTGAAAGTATTGTATTAATCAGAGTAAATCAGTGCTGCCATAGCACCCACTTGCTCTGGGTCCTTACTAGTATAAGCACGGGCATAAAGTACATTGTCCAGGACAGCATCGTGGTCTACGTTGAAGCGATCAGCGATGTCCCGAAGGCGATCTGGACGGCTGAGATGTGCCAAGATTAAGGATCCAATATGCCAGTTCCAATAAAAGTTTAGACAATAGCCACACAAAGTTAATACCTTAAGTACATAAAGTAACACTGAGGCAAAACTGTATTTGCAAAGGTATTCTGAAAGATGACAGGAATCACTTAAAGTCTACCAGATTTTATTTATTTAAGTGCCTCAGTTTACCTTAGGGTCATAGAAATGGCCAGACAGTAATGAATTTAAAGATTTATCATCAAATCTTTAAAATAAGCTAAGAAGTCAGTTGACAAACATTTTGGCAAATGGTTCAAGATTATAAAATAAAATAGTTAAAAGAAAAAAGCAAAGCTAAAATCGCTGAATCCCTCTTGTTCTCAGTTTTATAAAAATAGATCTAGCGCTGAATTATAATTCAAGTTACTTCAAAATGAATTCAGTCTTCATACTCCTTATCTATTAAAAATGAAATAGGCCGGGGATTTAGCTCAGTAGTTCTGGCACCTGTCTTGCAAGCGCAAGGACCTGGGTTCGATCCCCCGATAACCACATACAATACTGGGCGTGGAGACTCACGCCCAGCAGCAACCAGTACCACATACCACAGTGCTGGGTGTGGTGGCTCACGCCTATAATCCCAGCACTCGGGAGGCAGAGGCAGAAGGATTGCTGTGATGTGAGTTTGAGGCTGAGCTCAGGGCCAGCCTGAACTACAAAGCAAGACCCTGTCTCAAAAAAACCTAAAAAAAAAAGAAATAGTTAAGAGCCAGGCATGGTAGCACATGCCTATAATGCCAGCACTAGGGAAACTAAGGCAAGGACTAAAGAGTTTGAGGTTGACCTGGCCTACATAGTGAGTTTAAGGCCAGCCTGAACTACATATTGAGACCCTATCATAAAAAAGAAAAGAAGTAGTTAAATACTACACCATTAAACATGTGTTGCCAACAAAGAGTAAATTCAAGGGCTGGGGATTTAGTCAGTGGTTCTGGCACCTTCCTTGCAAGTGCAAGGTTCTGGGTTCTATCCCCAGTAACCATATACAACAACGCTGGGTATGGTGACTCAAACCCACCAGTAATCAGTACCACATACCACAGTGCCAGGCACGGTGGCTCACACCTGTAATCTCAGCACTTGGGAGGCAGAGGTAGGAGGATTGGTGAATATGAGGCTGAGTTCAGGACCAGCCTAAACTACAAAGCGAGACTGTGTCTCAAAAAAAAAGAATAAAATTCAACTATATAAACCAAAAGTTTAAAAAAAAAAAAAAAACAAACCTCGAGGATCCAGAAGAAAATGATTAGTTTACCGTTTTTTGGCTTGAACATGGTTTTAAGTCAATCTAATTTATAATGAGGCAAATTCAGTATATCTGCAAAAATACTTTAAAATATGCTAATAATCACTAGTATCTATGAACTACAAAAGAGTAGTAAATATTTTATTTGTAGGATTTTTTTTTTTTATTTGAGACAGGTCTTGCTGTATAGTTTAGGCTGTTCTGTTCTTGAATTTACTACGTAATCCAGGCTGGCCTCGAACTCACAGCAATCCTCCTGTCCCAGTCTCCCAAGTGCTCAAAGTGAAAAGACAAAATATAAATGTATATTTGTGATCCATTTCATTTTTTTTTACACTGTTTAACTGATTACAAGTTATTGCAAGGGTCATCCTTAACTAATCTTACTGAAGGTGGCTTAACTCCATTTGAGCCCCTCTTGCTAAAACTTTTAATCATTTCACTCTCCTGCCAAGATCAGAATTCTCATTCGGAGTCTACTCACACCTTGCACTTCCCAATAGTCTTCTGCAAAGAGTTCTTTGGTTTTCTTCTACATGCATTTTGTTTTTTCTTTTTCTTTTCTTTTTTTTTTTTTTTTTTTTTTTTTTTTTTTTTTTTTTTTTTTTTTTTTTTTTTTTTTTTTTTTTGTACTGGCGATCAAATCTAGAGGAACTCTACCACTGAGCTACATCCTCAGCTCATTTTTAAATTTTGTGACCTTACTAAGAATAGTAACTAAGTTGTCCAATTGGACCGGAATTTACAATTCTCCTACCTCAGCACCCCTCAGTACTGTGATTATAGGCATCAGCCACCGAGCCTGGCTTCTAGATGAGTATTTTATTTTATTTGAGACAGGGTCTCGCTTTTGTGATTCAGGCTGGCCCTGAGCTCAGCCTCAAACTCACATCACAGCAATCCTCCTGCCTCTGCCTCCCGAGTGCTGGGATGACAGGCGTGAGCCACTACGCCCGGCTCTGTGGTATGTGGTACTGATTGCTCCTGGGGTGAGTTTCCACACCCAGTATTGTATGTGGTTACCGAGGAATCGAACCCGGGCCCTTGTGCTTGCAAGATAGGCGCCGGAACCACTGAGCTAACTCCCCGGCCTAGATGAGTATTTTAGAGAGTAAATTCTATAACTGATCAAGAAGGGCAAGTTTTTCTGAATTGGGTAATTAAGAGTGAATTAGAAATGAGAAACTTAGGGCTGGGGATTTAGCGCAGTGGAGCTGTGCTTTCCTAGCAGATGCAAGGTCCTGAGTTTGATTTTGGGTACAAAAAATATGAAGGACTTAAATGATTTGGATAATTCAGAAAGGCTGCAAGATGGAGATAAAGGGAACAAAACCTCAATAGGATTTCTCTAGCACTCACCAAATTAACATTTGAGTGGAGCAAAATTAAGACATTTTCAGATATTCCAGATTTTAAACTTTTACCACCTGGATTTCTCCCTCCCTATCTCTCATTTGTTCAGTACTGAACTCAGGGTCTTCATGCTGAGCTAGGTCCCCAGCCCTTTAAAACATTTTTGAAATAGGGTCAGGCTACAATTGAACTTGTGACCCTCCTACCTCAGCTTTTGAAAATTCTGTGGTTACAGGCAGATACCACCAGGCCCATTCAATCTGGATTACTTTCCTGAAATAAGTTCTTAAGTAGGTTTTCCAGCAAAGCAAAAACACAGGAAAGGAGATTTTTGATGTAGAAAGAAAATGGAAATCAGTTTCAATAACTGCTGATATATGATGTTAAATTTTAATGAGACTATACTTAAAGGCAATGAGATTATTTTAGAGTTTATTTATCTCTACTTCTCTAGTAGTGACAACAGTAAGAAATAAATCTAGAGAAACAGGCTGGGACTTCATTGTAAACAGATTTGCAAACTCGTGCCAGTGTTTCTTCTTCCATCCCCTGGCCAATTCTATACTGCTTTACTTCCTTACTGAGAAGTCTTCCATCACCTGACCTACTGCAAATGTTCTCTTGAGTACCAAATTTCTAATTTCAGTGATTTTCTCAGTCTTCACCTTCCAAAGTTCTCTCATTGGAACATTACCAACTTCCTTTCTCCTAGAAACTCTTCTTTAACATATTGTATATGTACACAAAGGATCTAGAAGGACACATCCAACTATGCTGCTAATGATGGCAAATGCCTCTTCTTTACTTCTTATGTTTTTATTTCCTGTAATGCACACATTAACTTTGCAAGAATTAAGATTATTTTTAACCCTCCCACCCAAAGAACTTTTCCTTTAGCCTGGCTTCCACAACCAGATTCCCTCCTACTTCTTTGTCTATGTAGGTTCCTCTTCTTAAATATAGCACATCTCAAAGTTATGCTGTCAGTTCTCTCTTCTCTCTGTTAAGCTCTCTTCTTTCTTTACTTAATTCATCCATATCTGTGTCCCTACTGCTTTCACAACCTGAGTCCAACATTTCCAACTGTCATCTTTATATTCTCCTGGGTTTCACATTCAACAGACGATTGCTTTTCTCTGAAGCATAATGTTCTCAACTCTATCATTAACATCATTATTCTCCCAATATCTAGGCAAAAACCCTGACCGTGGTTTCTCAAACCTCTCATTCCTTTGTCTACATATATAGTCATTAAGTCCTATCAAGATTCCTCTCCAATATTTCTTGTCTTTTTCTTATTATTCTTGCTACTTCCAACCAAGATCAAGTTCTCATTACTTGCCTACAATATTGCAAAAACGATCCACTAACACCCACTCTCATGTCAAAGCCCTTCATATCCAAGACCTAAATCACCTTTCTAGCCTTGTATTCTGTAATACCTTGACTTCAGTCAAACCACATTTCTTCCTGTGATCACGCCTCCGCCCTTTTCTTTCTGTGCTATTACTCTCTTAATACTTTTCTCTTTATTGAGAACATGAGTCTGAATCAATAATCTATTTACAAAGGCAAAAATCTTTGGAGAAGTAGGAAGACTAAAAATGAATAAGAGCCAGACATGGTGGTGCATGCCTGAAATCCCAGCACTTGGGAGGCTGAGGCAGGAGGATCGGCTATACATGAATTCATGCCAGTTTGGACTACAGAGCAAGACCCTATCTCAAACAAACAAGCAAATAAACAAGACAAATCAAGAAGAAACACATTTCCTCTTGTGTGTTTGTTTTGTCAGTTTTACACCAAACTCATGGGAAGTAAAATGTTAAATAAAAAGTGATTTGAGAACTTGACCAGTAATTGTTTTCCTCCTTGCCTTTTCTCATTAGTGCTGTTTTATGGAGTTACCACAAAAACAATGTATTTCAAGCAAACTCTTTTGTAGCAATATTACTATATCACACTATGTAGCAACTCATTAAATAAAAAGGTTACAAAGTGTTTTCTGTATCAATGAAGATAATCTTTCCTCCTGAGTAGCCACCTGCTCCTGGAAGTTGAGCTGTTACTAGGGAGCAATGAAAAAAAGTAAGAGTGAGTGAATTGTGTACAAAGGAATCTGCAAATAAACATTGAATTTTTACTGGTCCTAACTCTTTACGACTACATTTAGCAAAACATAATGATCCTTTAATTTCTGAACGGAATGCTGTAGTTTCATCTTACTAACTAGTGGTGAAATAGTAAGTGTTCTGCTTAGATAATAGTAATTCAAAAAAGAATTTCAGTATCTTTCTCAATGGGAGATATTCTTGGAAGTTCTCCCCCCCCCAAAAAAAAAGGAAGTATAATTTAAATATTACTAATTTCCTTTTATAAGAAAAAAATCACAAATATAATTTTTGCTATAGAACTCATTAAAGTTACCTTGAATTAATGTGGGTTATTTAAATGCATTTATTTTTGTTTTATGTTGCAGTAGTTAGCTCTGTACTTCAAACCAGATATCTGCATCCCTTTACTTTCCAACAGCTCCCTAAGATTTGGCTTGCTTGATATTATGTCTGATAGATGAAACAAATTAGAGGTAAAGCTACTGCCCCAAGGTCACACAGCTAAAGGGAAGAGAAGACTGGAGTCAGGCATTTTGCTTCTGGAACCCTCTTCTAAAGCACTTTGCCATGTTCCTTTTATTCAATCAGACAAATGCAAGGTAGTGTAGTGTCCTTGTGCAAAAGGAGCTATCATTGCTTGGTTAGTTTTAGAAAAATTTGTTATTAAGTCTCTTTTAGGTTCCATCTTACTCCATGGAAAGCAAAGGATTCTAGGCCTCAATAGATGTGTCATTGTAAAAAAGACAGAACAGATGGGATGGGAAAACCTAAGACAGTGGACACCTTTTCTTCCAATACACTCATACTCCCACTTGTCTTCTCCCTGTTTTCACTCAGGTGGTCATCATGCAGCCTATACGGCAGTACCTAAAACATCACACATTCAAGGCCAGCTCTTGAAACTGAGTGGTGGCCAGGTTATTTAACCTCCTTGAGCTTTGTGCTTCCTTGCAAGTTTGTTGAGATTACATGAGTTTATGTAAAAGGTCAGGCACTGAGTATGCAGATGTTGAGTGAAGGCTATGATTACTGTTACTGTTATGTTGTTGTCACGTGTCCTTACCACAGAGGGTGTGGGAGAGCTGAGTTTTCCCCGTACGAAATTCTGTGAAATACAGAAAAGGTAATTTTTAAAAATGTATAGTTTTTAGACATTTTCATAAAAATAAAGCATGACCTCAGAATATTACTATTTCTTTTCCACCTGTCAAATCTTACTCCTGAAGTGCCTCTTATAGATGTATAGATAGATTCTGAATCAATACCAATAATAAAAAATAAAGTATTTTTTCACAGATCTATTAGATAAAAATTAAGCAAAACGTTTCCCATAGAAATTCTCATAAATGATGGTTAAAGACCCCCCCCAACCCCCACCACTGCAGGAAAGAAAGTCCGGGGCTCTGCCATTGAAATGAGGTCCTCAAGGGGGAGCTGAAGTAATCTCGGATTGGTGGCATTGCCTGATTATCAGAAGAAGCAAATCTACAGAAAAATCCTTCTATCAGTGAGGTCCACTGTGCTCTCATAGATTAAAATTAACCAATAACCTCACACATATCAATAAATTTATGAAAAAGTAACTCACCAGGACTGAGTCAATAGAAATAATGAAAATCATGGGAGCTGGGGATTTAGCTCAGTAGCACAAAGCCTGCCTCTCAAGCCTATTCCTGAGTTCAATACCTGGTAATGGCAAAAAAAAAAAAAAAAGAGAGAGAGAGAGCTGAGCATGGTAGCAATCCTAGCAGGAGTATTGCTGTGTTCCAGGCTGAGTTCAGGACCAGCCTGAACTACAAGGAGAGACCCTGTCTCAAAAAACACAAAAAACAAAACAAAACAAAAAAAACAACCTTAAGGGCTAGGAATTTAGCTCAGTGGTTCTGGCATCTGTTTTTGCAAGAACAAGGGCCCAGGTTCAATCCCTGCTAACCACATACAACAATACTGGGCATGGAAACTCACGCCCACCAGCAATCAGTACCACATATCATAGTGCTGGGCATGGTGGCTCATGCCTACAATCCCAGCACTTGGGAGGCAGAGGCAGGAGGATAGCTGAGTTTGAAGCTGAGCTCAGGGCGAGCCTGAACTACAAAGCGAGACCCTGTCTAAAGAAACAAAACAAAAAAACCTATAAGAAAAAAAAGAAAGAAAGAAATAACAAAAACCAGAGCTAGGTGTGTAGCTCAGTGCTGCAGTACTTGCCAGCATGTGTGAGGCTCCGGGCTTGATCCTCAGCACTAAACACATAAAAAAAGACCTAGACATAAAAAAAACCTCTAGATTTAATTCCCCACGTCAACAGAAACAATAAAACATTTAGTTCCTCAAGGATTTCAAATACCAATGCGTTAGAGGTGGTGCATAAGATAGCTCTACATGTAAAAAAGGGAGGGGGGAAGTAGCTCAGTGACAAGTACAGAACCCTGAGTTGGATTTCTGGTACAAAACATACATACCTCTGTGTGTGTGTGTGTGTGTGTGTGTGTGTTGCACATGTATTGTTTAAAAACATAGAGGATATAATCAGTAAAGAGAGAATCTCATCTTTGTATCCATAGAATTTGAATTGCTTAGACATAAGATCAGTCTCATTATTCAATTACCTTTCGGAGGAATAAGAAAGAAACCTCTATTCCTTTCTATAGAAATCATAGATACAAAGATAAAAATGTAGGTATGACCCATCTGTGTTATTATTTATTTTCGTTACGTCCTAGAATGATCTTGCATGACACAATTGAGATTTCATTATAACTTTCTTTCTTTTTTCTTGTGGTACTGGGACTTGAACTCAGGACCTTGCGATTGCCAGGCAGGCATTTGGGCACGACTTAACTACATTCTGGGACCTCATCATAACTTTCAAAGTAGGAACTTATTTGTTCATTATTTATCTATATATGTGTATAAAATTTCACCTAACAAAATATTAAGGTTCTCCTTACCTCCAAAAGCTTCTGTGATTGCCATGCTTTCAATTCCACCTCCTAGCAACTTACTGAAAATAGAAAGAAAGCATTAGTAACAGGAATAGAAATAGAGCTAGCAAGAAAGGAGAAAGAATTCACAAAATTGCTAACTTATCATTTATTAATCAATCTATCTGTACAACACAAACAGGAATTCTTGGCTGAACAACTGGCACTTATGTGGTTCAGGGCAGAGGTTCTCAGGGCAGAGTAAATAAATAAAGTCTGTGGTGTGTGGTGTATATGGGAAAGCAGATCAATAAAGAAATTAGGAAGCCCTGCTCTTTTTACGTCTGGCTATCAACAGTGCAGGGGTTATAAGCACTACTCTTCTGAACTGAACTGGAATTAGAATAATGGTCTTAGGGGTTTTTGTTGTTTTGCAGTGCTGAAGGTTGAAGCAGGGCCTTGTACATGCTGGGGAAGTGTTCTACCACTGAGCTACACCCTCAAGCAAATGGTCTGAGTTATTACTGGGCATTTCAAATTGTGCAAGAATAATGTTTCCAAGAGTCGACTGAATATTCAATTTTTAATATATTGAGAAATATGAAAGAGATGTCAGAAGAATCCAGTGATTGTCACCATGTTTGGCTTATCTCACATAAATCAAATTTTATGGATAATATATCAGAACTGAGAATGTTGAAAGATGTTACAGTTAAGAGAATAACTGCTAGGTTTTGACAGCATACATTTAATTGCTAATGCAGTATTTTAGTGCTTTTAATGTTTCTGATATGAAAAGAACTAAATGTAAGTTATGATCCCTTTCATTCATTAAATGTAATACATATTATGGTAACTGTGCTAAGACCTGGTTGGGGCACTTTCAAAACTTTACGAGCATTTTAAAAATATCTTCTATTAGCATGTCTTTTGAAATCTGAGTACAGATTGGACACAGCCTAATACACATAGAACTCTAAGCCTGAAGACTACGATGAAGAAAGAAGAACCTCGATAAAAACCTGCTAACTTGAATCTAAAAGATCACACACTTGGAGATTCTAATAGGCTAAGAAACTATATTAAAAAGAACTTTTCTTGTCCCTCCTCATCTTGAGAAAATTTACCCTGAAATGCAAAAGCTCTATATCAAACAAAATTCATGCTCGCTATATAATATCAGTAAGTTAGAAAAGGTAACCCCAAAATTTGCCTTTAAGGGTACCCAAAATTATTTGGGATAATATAGTCTCCTTTGTAAAACTCATGAAAATTTACAAGTAGATATAGATGTAATGCTTTCAAATCCAGGGAGATTTTAAAATGGTGATACAAATCAAACCCAGACTACAATATCATAGTAAATTTGTCAATTATCTGGGCCAGGGAGTTAGCTCAGTGGTTCCGGCGCCTGTCTTGCAAGCGCAGGGACCCGGGTTCAGTTTCCCGGTAACCACATAACAATACTGGGTGTGGAGACCCACGCCCAGCAGCAACCAGTACCACATACCACAGTGCCGGGCGTGGTGGCTCACGCCTGTAATCCCAGCACTCGGGAGGCAGAGGCAGGAGGATTGTGATGTGAGTTTGAGGCTGAGCTGAGGGCCAGCCTGAGCCACAGGGCGAGACCCTGTCTCAAAAAAC
>PVIR01026431.1:0-12550 GCA_004026965.1 Petromus typicus | reverse complement strand
GGATTATAAGTATGCACCACCATACTCAGCAAGATCTGTCACTTTTATATTGATAACTAAGTTTATCAATAATATCTAAACATTTATGAGAGCCTAAGTCTAAATATACTTTTCTTGATTAGGTTTATAGAAGATTCTTAGATAAGTATAGTTGCTTAGCCTATTAGGCTGCAGCAGGAGGATTGCTGTGAGTTTGAGACCAGCCTGGGCCACATAGTTCAAGGCTGGTATGAGCTACATAGGGAGACCTGGACTTAAAAATCAAAACAGTAACAACAAAATAGACAAATAGAGATCTTAAAGGAAATTATGAAAGCTTCCAGTATCAAAACAGAGTCATTTGTGTGAAACTCTTACATAATGGAGGTAGGGGTGTCCATGAAGGAAAGCCTTTACACATACATGATGAAACAAGACTATTGAAGTTTAATCCTACACATAAACCAATAAGTAATATGATCTACTGCAAGGCATTCTCAAGATTGCACTATTCCAGGAGCCAGAGATTTAGCTCAGTGGTTCTGGCATCTGCCTGGCAAGCACAAGGTCCCAAGTTTGATCTCCGGTACCACATATCACAATGCCGGAAGGGGGGACTCATGCCTGTAATCCTAGCATTCAGGAGGCAGAGGCAGAAGGATTGCTGTGAGTTCAAGGCTAGCCTGGGATACATAGTGAGTTCAGGGCCAGCCAGAACTACAAAGTGAGACCCTGTCTCAAAACCTAAAGATTGCACTATCCCTGATAAGGTGTTTGCACGAAGACATATGCCTAGAAATGGCTGTCTTGGTGAGCAAGTCACACTAACTCCTGAAAAAGATGCTTATACTCTCTGGTTTCAACACAGTCTCCACAGACTTTTTTTTATCTATAAAAGATTTCCCTTTATCCCAGCCCCCTGGATATGTATGTGTCATAGTGAATATAACCAGAAATGCAATTCTCTGTTATTTCCAAATAAATTCATGTATTCTGGAGTGCCTGAAATATAATACATGCCAAATGTATAATTTAAAATGCTTAAGGGAATTTAGTTAACTGTAATATACAAATTATCTTAAACTTTTCTAGATTTATAAATGGACTTAAAGCCTAAGGAAAAACAAATAACATTTTAATGAACCAGTTATTAATTTTTAAAAACTGAGCTCCTTAGTAATATTTTTTGTGCCCCAAAGCAACATCAACTGCACCAGAAAACTCACAACGACAGTAATAAATTTTCTAGCCTAAAGCTTCTAAGTTCCCATAAATTAGAATGACTGGAGAATATCCAATGTTTAAATCAAATATTTTGTTGATCAGATTGATTTTGATCAATTTGCTTTAGGGTAGGATATTCCATGGCAAAAAAAAAAAGTTCTATGATTTTTAAATTTAGGACAATGCTGGATCCAACAGACATTTTTTTCTTACTGCGGGGTTTTACAATGCCTTTCTAGGCTAGTACTATGACTCTCACAAAACATATAGTATGTTGTCCTTCCCAAACCTACTGTATTTAGTGTGTGTTTATTCATTTATTTAGTCATTCAAAAAATATTTATTGAGCAAGAACCACTTTATCTTTTTGGGAAAAAGCAAAGAACGAAAGAGATAGAAATCTCTTATGTAAGGGACCTTACATGCTAGTAGAAGATCCAAAAATAAACATCAATAAATGAAGGGCTGGATGTGAATGTCAGTGTAGGACACTTGCCTGGCATGCCCAAAGTTCTGGGTTCAATCCACAGCAAAACATACACACACACATGCATGAGCACATACGCATGCACATAAAATGTGGTGTCAGATATTATTAAATCCTATGAATAGAGAAAAGATTGAAGTTTGAAGGTGGGGAGTTTACATGTTCAAATTAATTGATCAGAGAAAGCCTCCTTGAGATGTGGATATTTTAGCAAAGGCCTGTAAGAGATGACAAGACATCTTTCTTTTTCTTCCTTCTTTCCTTCCTTCGTTCCTTCCTTCTTTCCTTCCTATTTTTCAGAAGTGAGGATTGGACCTAGGGGCTCATGCATAATTTATATCTTTAAAATCTCTGTTAATCTATATAAGTCTTCTTTCAGACATTATCTCTCCCCCACCTCAGAATCTAGCATTATCATTTATTTCCAAAAAAAACTAGCAGCTGAGGATTTAGCTCAGTGATCTGGTGCCTGCCTGGCAAGTGCAAGGTCCCGAGTTCAATCCCCAGTACATAACATCACAGTGCTGGGCATGGTGACAACACCTGTAATCCCAGGACTAGGAGGAAGAGGCAGGAGAATTGCTTTGAGTTCAAGGCTAGTCTGGGCTACATAATGTGCTCAAGGCCAGCCTGAAGTACAAAGCGAGACCCTGTCTCAAAAAACTAAAAAACAAACAAACCTTAATGGTTTGCTCTGACTAAATATAGTTTGAAGATAGATCAGGTAGGATTCCTTAATAGGAAGAGGATGATGTGTTTTAAGAAAACTAAGAGTAAATAAATAAAACCTGTCCATGCTGAAGAACAAAACCAATACTGGATTATTTCTTCTAAACTTTTCAGTCTAATAATTGATTTTTAGGTAAAGCCAAGAGGCAAAATAAAATGTTCTTCATGATTGGAGAAGGAAAGGAAATGAAAATTTAAACTGCGTTTTAAAAGTAGTTTGTAGAGCCGGGGGTGGCGGCACACACCTTTAATCCCAGCACTTGGGAGGCAGAGTCAGAACAGCTGCTGTGAGTTCAAAATCAGCCTGAGCAACACAGTGAGCAGAAGGCCACCCTGAACTACAGCACAAGACCCTTTCAAAAAAGTAGTTTGTAGAAACCATACATATTCCGGGTTGGAATTCTTTTGGAAGAAATTTAATCCAGTTTCTGCAAGCAGTATGGAATCTGCTTCAGTTTGCATTTGGGGGAAACCCACAAACTACTTCTTAAAGAAGGTGCTATTTCTACCTGCCAATTGTACTAGAAATAACAACCAGATAAAGGAAAATATGGCATTCCAAAATTGTGTTGAGTGGTTATAAAAAAAACGTGAGATACACACTCAAATTCCTGGCTTCCAGTGGTGATATGAAAAACCATCTTCCTCTTTTCACTATATTCAAATGCAGTCAGGAATCCTGGTTCCTACAGAAAGATAAAAGGATGGGTTCAGAAAGGGGACATATAATAATTGAAATTTCAAATGTTGCCAAAAGTCATCATTTAACATAAGCTATAGTACCTTCACCTTTGAAGGCGATGCCAAATGAGTTAAAAAACAGAAACTTCAGAGTCAGATCACATAAGTTCAAACTGTACCTCTAAACATTGTTAGTTGTATGCTACGAAGTAACCTACCTAATGTTGCTTCTTTTGGGTCAAACTGGGGATCATAGTAGTGCTTATTTTTTAAGTAGCCATGAAGGTTAAATGAAATATATTATTTATGACACAAAATTTCAGTTGATTCCATTCAATAGCATCAAAATTTTCTTCCTCTAGAGGTTTTAAGGAGCACAGAAATTCCAGTTTTCACTATGCGTGTGACAAATTTTCACATGACTGATTTTCATTGGTGAATTAATAAGCTATAGCTGAATAATTCAAATGGACTCTGATGTAGTTCAGTATGTTTTTCTCTTTGTTGTTTCATATTATGATAGTGATTCTCAAACTTTGTAGAACTTGAGGGACAAAGGAGCAAGCTCAAGCCTGACTATAGCTAAGACTCTGAGTGCAGTAATGAGTGCTTGTAAAAAAAAAGAAGAATCTTTTCTTTGATAATAAGATTTGCTTTCCAAAAGAAAAGGCTAATGCCTAAGAGATAAAACAAAGCAGTCTCCCGAGCCTTAGGTACTACTCCAGGGCTTCCTTTTACAGCCTGGCAATTGTGAACTTGACCTGAGCATACACTGACCCAGAACCTAACCCAACTAGATTGGGTTCAGAGTATTTCAGCTGGATCTTCTCCAAGTTCAGTAACACACTGCCACTTGCAACACTCTCAAGCTACTTCTGAAGAAGGAAAACAAAGGTAAAGAGAGCTTCCAGACTCATCGGGAGTGAGACCAACACATACAAATGGAGAGGTGAAGAGGTCTGATCTGTGGTCAGGGGACTTGGCGACACTTTTCTGTACATTGCTACTTCCGGATCTGGTACCTCTAGGGTCCCTAAAAGCTTGAGTCTACAGCATATATGCTTTGCTTATCAGGCTGGCAGCTGCCAGGGCTGCTCAGCCCGTAGGCCCAGCTAAGGGTTACTTTCCTTTAGGTGCCTCAGTGAACATATTTGAGTCATATCTATCTCAACTACACACACGTGACCCAACACTATTAGTCTTTTTCTAACCCAATACTTCTCATCAACTGGCTTCTTTTAGGAGAGAACAACATATTTGATACCAGGTGCTTTTATAGTAACCATAGGTATACTGGAGTACACAAGACGAAAAAAGAAGGAGGAAGGTAAAACAAACAACCAAGAGAAGAAAAGGCAGAGAAACAGAAAGCCAGATGGAATAATAGAAAAGGAAATAAAAATAAAAGTTTTGGTAAAAAATAGTCTTCCTGGTTTCTTAACTCCTACCTCAATCCTTCAAAAACTAATTGTGGTTACTTTGAAACTGAAGTCATAAAAAGTTAATGTGGAGAGTACAATATATTGTGATCTATAAGAACAGATTTTCTACAATTTGTTGCTAATGTTCATAAGGAGAAAGGCTGCAGAGACTTACAG
This sequence comes from Petromus typicus, assembly GCA_004026965.1. Classification (NCBI taxonomy): domain Eukaryota; kingdom Metazoa; phylum Chordata; class Mammalia; order Rodentia; family Petromuridae; genus Petromus; species Petromus typicus. The sequence continues at coordinate 7,852 of PVIR01026431.1, read as the reverse complement.
AAGCCCTTCTAAAGTAAAACAGCAAAGAATGGATTCTGCTTACAATAAGTTTGTTGGCTGCCTCTTTGATCTTGTCCACTTTAGCTTCTGAGAGTCCTTTGACATTGCATAGTGCCCTTCTTGTTGTCATCTGTATCCCTTTGATGGTACAGATTCCTACTGACTTCAGTTTCTTAATATCGGCCACGTTCTGGAAATAAAAGAATGGGCATAACAGATTGATAAAATGCCATGCTAAAAGGTTCTTCTCCTACGTGTTTTCATGTCCATTTCCATCCATCATGATGCCAATTTTATGCAAGCAACCAGGTGGAACCCACCCACCATGGTGCCAAATGTTCTGGAAATATCTGAGTAGAACATACCCAGCAGCCTGACAAATGTTCCTGCTGTGCCCTGATTTCCCAAGAATGTCAGTGAGACCATGGCAATGTGACAAAGAATTCAACAGAAAAGTTGGTTAGTAGAAAAGCTAACACATTCATCACACATTCACCGCCTCAGTTCAGCTCCCTTCTCTTAAACCTCATTAAGAATAGTGCTGGGCAGGCCGGGCGCCTGTCTTGCAAGCATAAGGGCCCAGGTTTGATCTCCCGTAACCACATACAACACTGGGCGTGACTCACCCGCCCAGCAGCAATCAGCACCACATACCACAGTGCCGGGCGTGGTGGCTCACTCCTATAATCCCAGCACTCGGGAGGCAGAGGCAGGAGGATTGCTGTGATGTGAGTTGGAGGCTGAACTCAGGGCCAGCCTGAACTACAAAGCGAGACCCTGTCTCAAAAAAAAAAAAAAAAAAAAAAAAAAAAAAAAAAAAAGAACAGTGCTAACATTTTTTTCTTCTGCCCTAGAAGATGCAAAGAACTACATCACCAAATAATTGGGATTTTCTCTTGCTACTATTTTCTAAAACCAGTAGAAAGAGTTTCAAAAGATGTCAGAGAAGTCTTAATATCAATGGTTGCAACTGAAATCCATTTAGTTTGTTACTTAAGTCTGAATTTCTTCATCCTCTAAAATAAATCGAACTGATTTTCTGTTAATGAAAACTTTAGGTCTGGATAGATAAGAAGATGAGGAGTGAGATCATATGTAGCGCTACTCAAGACTCCAGTTAGATTTGTGGTTCTTATCAGTGATAACTTCGACCCCAGGCATATTTGACAGTATGTGGAGACATTTTTTATTGTCTCAGCTGGAAGGGTGCTACTAGCATGCAATGACTGAGTAGAAGCCAGTTGCATGGATATAGTTTGACATGACTACAGCCATCTTGAGTCATAACTATCACGACTGCTCCAGAGTAATAGAAACCTTTCTCCTGCTTAGTATCCCAGCATACTATAAATACACCAAACCATTAGAGTGTTATATGGAGCTTTAGTAGTGGAGCATAAAATGTGCTGACACTTGGTATTAGAGTAAGTAAGATAAAGCAGGTACAGCCAAATGTGGTAGCACACACCTGTACTCCCAGCATTTAGGAGGCTGAGACAGGAAGATTGCTACAAGTCTGAGACCAGCCTGAACTACATAGCTAGACTCTGTCCCTAAATGAATGATTGACTAAATGAATGAATTATAAAGCAGGTATTGCATTGTTTGGATGAAGTCTCTTTTGTGCTAACCAATATATAGGACCTTCCCTCTGACCCAGATTGAGGGAATCCATTTTTTTTTTTCCTGTACTGAAGATTAAACTCAAAACTTCATGCTTGGCAGGCAGGCATGGTGCCACAGAGCTAAATCCCTGGCTCCACTCAGTCTTGCTGCCACCTAGGACCCCATTTTCATCAGCAATTTCCTCCCAGTTTGTCCCCTGTGCAATCTGATGTGCAGTCCTCTTTTCTTCAACCTCAGGTCCCAGTGGAGCCAATTTTCACACAATAGGACAAGGTTTTGTTGGAACACCAAAGATATTGTTAAGCACTCTACAATGCACAGGACAGTCCCCAAACAAAGAATTGTCCAGATTTAAGCAAGGCTGATACTGAGATCTTCTCCAAGTTCAGTAACACACTGCCACTTGCAACACTCTCGAGCTACTTCTGAAGAAGGAAAACAAAGGTAAAGAGAGCTCCCAGACTCAACTTCTGAAGTGAATAATTTAGCATCTATTGAAAAGCTACTTACAATTCCATGTTTCTGTAATAGGTCAATATCTTGAAACAGAGATTCCTAAGGGAGATGAAACAAAAAAATGGAGTTTTGATTCTTCATATTCAAATTTTTTGTAATTTTTAAAGAGCTATTTCATTACTACAATGCCTCAAACTCTACTTCTCTAGGCAGAGTGAAGGTAGGAACAATGTGTTGTTTTTCCACATTGTTACATATTTATAAGAAGCATCTTTGGGCTCCTTAACTCTTTAAAATCTTTATCCAAAATAATACAACACTTGACTTATTTTAAATGTTTTCTCAATTTTCTTACTCTCCAAATACTGATCTGAACACCATAATATTGCTCAGTAATGGTGTACATAAGTACTTATATGGCCATTCCAATTATGTCATTAAAATATTATCTCACCAGGTCCAAGTATAGCTCAGTGATGGGCTTGCCTAGCATTCATGAAGCCCTCTAAAAATTTCTGATGCCAGTTGCTATGCAGCTAATCTTAGCATCCCTTGCCAAATAAATTGTTACGTATTTGTAAATTCCACTTATTTTTTTACTTTCATCTTCTAAAAATAGTAGTTAACAGACAAGGAACTTGATTTTTATGGAATGACTGAATGTCTACATGCCTTTCAACATTCCTGTCTTACCTCTTCATCTTGGAATCCTGATTCTTCCTGCATAATTTGATCTTCCTTCATACTGAAAGGGGAGAAGCAGAAAAATAAATTCTAGGGAAACAAGTAATATTTAAGAAACAGTCATATTTCATATAGTAAAACTTTTTTGCCTAGAGGCCTCCAAAGTCTTTTTTTGCCCAGAGTCAACAATGACAAGAATAATAAGAGGAACACTGTTGAGAAAGACTGGGCTGATCCGTCTTCCTTCTGGGGAGTATGCGTGCGTATGTATGTAGTGGGAGTCTAGGAGGCTTATTTAGTTCCTTCTCTTTCCTCACTTTTATCATCTTCTGATTTCTTATTGCAGTTAATCATAACTATATCTTTATTCTCGGCCAAGTATGCTGGCTCACTCCTGTAATCCCCGGCAGAGACAGGAGGATTGCCACAAGTTTGAGGTTAGCCTGAGTTGCATAGCAAGTTCAGAGCCAGCCTGAACTACAAAGTGAGATTCTTGTCTCAAAAAACTAAAAAAAAACCCAAACAAACAACTTTATTCTTTTCCTTATAATGTTACTTACAATTGTTTATTTCTATTAAATATTGCCATTATGCCTATATATATTTTTGGTAGTTCAGGCTGGCCCTGAGCTCAGCCTCAAACTCATATCACAGTAATCCTCCTGCCTCTGCTTCCTGAGTATGCCCAGCACTGTGAAATGTGGTACTGATTGCTATTATGAGTTTCCATGCCCAGTATTGTATGTGGCTACTGGGGTATCGAACCTGGGCCCTGGAACAACTGAGCTACATCCCTGGCCCAATTTTGCTTTTAGTTAACGACACCCTAAGAATGCTGACATCGTGCTATTTTTCTTGTATCCTGTAGGACATCTCAGACTTAGTCTACCCTCAATAAATAGGTTGTATTTTTCTCATATATAACAAATGTTTTCTTGCTTGCTCATTGTGAATGGATACTCTAGTAATATGGCAATATCTTTGTTTCATAAAACAGTAGTTATACTTTGTTCCATATATTTATTAGTTTCATGCTTTTGAAAAAATATGGTGGACACTCAACAGTATATTTAGGGCTGTCAGGCAATTAGTCTTTAACATTGCAGAAAAAAAAAAAAAAAGAAGAAGAAGACCGGGGATTTAGCTCAGTGGTTCCGGCGTCTGCCTTCCAAGGGCAAGGGCCCAGGCTCTAATCCCTGGTTACCACATACAATGATGCCAGGGGTGGTGACTTATGCCCACCAGCAGTCAGTACCACATACCACAATGCTAGGCTTGGTAGCTCATGCCTGTAATCCCAGCACTTGGGAGGCAGAGGCAGGAGGATTGCTGAGTTCAAGGCTAACCAGGACTACATAGTGAGTTCAAAGCCAGCCTGAACTACAAGCAAGACCCTGTCTCAAATAAATAAATATATAAATAAATAAAATCTCAGGACACCACATTCATTACAATAAAATGTGGCCCACATAATCATTCTTCTTGGTCAATTCCATTTCCTCATTTAATACCAAAGTCAAGGGTTCGAGGCCAGGCTCGATGGACAGGTAGCAAGAAAGCCGAGTTGAGGACAAGAGACGAGACCATGGGAGTGGCCTTTTGCGCCTTTGTCCCTCAGATGGCTCCACGGGTGACACCCAAGATACCACAGCTTGTCCCCACGGAGAACAACAAGCACCTCGCCCCTCTGGTCCCTCAGGAGTCCAGGTCAGCGCCCCGCGGTCAAACCCATTTTCCCGCCCGGATTCCCGCCTGAGGACGCTGACGAAACCTCCATACTAGGTTTCCGATTGATTTAAACGGGGCTAGAAACCCCTCAAGATTCCGAGACTGGGGCGTGTGGAAGGTGAACGCAATCCCCAGCTCGGGCCGGCGACGACCACCGCGCAGGGACAAAATGGAGTGCACGGTCACCATGCTTGTTTTACCTCAGGTTCTTCACCGGCTCTCCTTTTTTGCCTCCCCACCCCCCAACCCACACTCTTCCCGCAATTTGCAAGGTGAGCCCTTTATATTCCTTCCCCCACCCCATTCCCACCCCGCCAGGGCTTTTCGGGCCGCAGGACTCTAACTCTGACCGGAGCGCAGAGGCTGCCTTCCACGCGTCGCGCACTGAAGAGTTTGGCGCCAAAACGGACCGACCAGGGATCCGCCCGAGTGGGCGGGGCGCAGCCTGAGGGGCGGGGCTTTCGGGGCCGGGGCGGGGCCGGGCGGAGAGGGAAAGAGGGGCGTGTTCAGGAGTCGAGCACCGTGGACTGTTGGAGGAAAGGTGCTGGGGTCGGGGCTCCGCAAGGGGGCGCAGTAGGGCGCCCTGAGAGCTGAGGGAGGTGCGGATGTCAGAGAGAAAACTCTGAGAGGAGGTCGGAGGTGCTGAGCGGAGGTGGCTGGCCGGGGCTGGCGGTGACTTTGCAGATAGTAGGAGGTCCAATATGGGTCCTCTCCACCCCTGCCCCGCCCAGGACCTTCCTCCCCACGCCAAGCTTTCAGTACCTGGCTTCCTTCCTCCGTGTTCCCGATTTCCTCTCTTTTCGGTGACTGTTCCCATTTGCCTGCCGTCTTTTGTCTATGATTGACACACCAAAAGCCCATTCGAGAGGGAAAGTAAATTTTTTTTTCAAGTCTTTACTTGAGGTTTGAGACAACAGAAGCCACGCGTATTTTGGGTTCTGCTTTTAAAATAGGAATTTTAGGCCCGCCTTTGCCAACACAGCCATCTCTGGTGGCCTCGCCCTCCCCTTGAGTGGAAATTGACTACTGAGCTGCGAAATGTTTTCAGAGAGCATCTGTTGAGGTGGAGGCAGCGACACATCTTGGCTGAACATCCGTGCGAACAGTTCTTTGGGTTCACGACCTAGGACAGGATAATTCTTTTCCTTCTGAATCATTTTGATGGAATAAATAGCAAAAACTTCCCACAATCGCAGCTGGCATCTTGTCGGACCCCCCTCCCCCCGCGGATTATTTAAAGGGTCAACAAATAATAACTTCCATTGCTCTCCAAAATCTGTTATTTTCCAGAAACACAGCTTGTGCTTGCTAAAGGAAAGGTAATGCTCGTGTGGCGAGGGACAGCACAGGGACACGAGGTGTTCACTCTGAGTCCTCACCTGACGTAATTATGGAAACTTCTGGGCAAGTTGTTAGATGAAGACGCGACGGTGTGCAGAGCGGCGAAGAGTACAACGAGATGATTTAGGGAAATCTAGCATATGTAGTTTGGTGCAGTGACAGCTGGGAGAGGGAAATGTTCATAATATTTGAAGGCTGTATGCAGTACACTTACAGAAACTGAAAGGAACTGAACACAGTAATGACAGATGCACCAAGTGAAGATAAAATCTTGCTGGGATATCTATTGAGAGGTAGATACAACCTTAACAATGCTTAAAAACAATAAACCCTAGGAGAGTTATAAATTACCCATGAAGACCCTGCTGGTCAAAGCAAAGCAAGAAATATTAGTCTTTTTGTAGGATACAAAAATTCTGGATATGATTAAGGTGGCACTTCATATGACTAGGTAGCCATCTGGGAGAAAAATAAAATTGAAATCTAGCCAGGCGTAGTGGCATATGCCTCTAATCCCAGCTCTCGGGAGGCAGAGGCAGGAGGATTGCTGTGAGCTCGAGGCCAGCCTGAGCTACAAAGCTAGATCTTGTCTCAAAAAAAAAAAAAACCCTAAAAATTAAAAAATAAAATAAAGAAGTCATATTTCACACTTTGTATCAAAATAAATTCCACCTGGGTCAAAAATTAAATCTGAACAATGTAGTAATAAAAGCACTAGAAGAAAAACATGGGACAATTTATTATTTAACAATAAGCTTTATTGAATTATAAGAAAAATATTTTCAGCAAAATTTTAAAGCCATAAAAGATTGCTAAATAGAAAATGTATTTTTAATTGTTTTAATTCTGCTTGGCATATTATATTTTCCAATTCAATATATATAGAAAACGGCAAGCAGGAACTCTTGTGTCAACTAGTATCCAGACAATGTGCTTGCCCAATTGAAAAAAATCCTTCAGGAGGGTTAGGAATGCAGCTCATCACAGTGACCAACTATGGCCCTGATTTCCACTCCCGATGTAAAAAAAAAAAAAAAAATCCTTAAGGAAGTCTACAATTTTCCTATCAAATTCTGAAAGTTTGTGTCATTTTTTCACAGTCAAAGAAATAGAACATAAGCAGTGGGATTACTAGCAAGACCTGCATTTTATTTTATTTTACTTTTCAGACAGATATTTTAAACCATTACACTGTACTGCCCCTCTGTGGACAGCCACCTTATAGCCAGAGACAGGCACAGGATGGCTATCGGTGCAGTGGGGCTTACTCCTATCATTGCCTGTGGATGGATATTCTTGGAATTTCAGGAGCTCAAATTTGAGAAATGATGTGGTAGGAAATTAAAGAAGGGAGGCTCATCTCACACAAAAGAGCATTTCCCTGGTGGGTCTGCTCTTAAACATATTTAATTTATTCAGAACCCCCCCACCATGCCGGACATTACATGTTGAGTGTTAGGAATTCATTAACAAACAAGGTACTGATGCTAGTGAAGGCTGTAGACAGCTTCATATCCAGTTATAATTAGTGCTACCATATAATCCTATATATAATCCTAATCTTTCCCCCATTGAATGATAATTCATTCTCTCTAAATAGTTTCTCCTTTTTACATATGATTGAATAACATATATGTTCTGAAATTCAGAGATAGACAATTGCTCTGGAGAGAGATTTAGAAACATATCTTCCGTGGAGCCATTTCCTCACATTCTAATAGTAACAACACAGCATTCCTTGTCCTTTGCTTGTATTCCAGGGTTATAAAACTCCCCTCCCACGAGATGATTTGTTTACATTAGTAAGAGTAAAGGACCCTCCCTTCTCCCCTTTCTCTTTCTCCAGAGATGAGGAGAAGCAGATGTACAGGGTGCCTTTTAAACTCCAAATCTCACGTGGGAGTTCTTTTCTGTGCTAGACACCTTGCTGTGTGCACAGGTAAACAGTTGTCCCTTATTCCACCACCCCGTGAGGAACTGCGGTGTGGGGAAGATATTCTTTTTTTTTTTTTTTTTT
>PVIR01026430.1:12665-23988 GCA_004026965.1 Petromus typicus | reverse complement strand
AAAAAAAAAAAAAAAAAAAAAAAAAAAAAAAAAAAAAAAAAAAAAAAAAAAAAAAAAAAAAAAAAAAAAAAAAAGAAAACATAAAATAAATTGCATTATTACTACAAATATTAATACCAATTTTTTAAAAAAATTATAGTATTTTAAACAAAAAATGAATGGAATCTTGTTAGACACTGGAGAGAATATTTTTTCTCTCAGTATCTTATATTTTCATTCAATTATTTTTCATTTGGCTCCTAATACTTAATGGCAATATACCTTGTATACTTATGGAATACTCTCAACAAAATATTTTCCATCATGTTTATTTAAGTGTGTGTGAAATTTTCTTTTTCATAATGGTACAAATTGATTTTTTATGAAATTTTTCTCAACCATATTTTCTGCTATAATCTTTCCAGGGTACCTTTCAGCCTCTTATGAATGAAACATTAAAATAGATTTGAATATCTTTATAACTAATGCTCCAACCTTTATATCTAAGTATAGTATTCTTATTAGCTACTGTACCATTTGTTAAAGTTTTTTTTTTTTTTTTTTTTTTTTTTTTTTTTTTTTTTTTTGTTTTTTTTTGAGACAGGGTCTCGCTTTGTGGTTTAGGCTGGCCCTGAGCTCAGCCTGAAACTCACATCACAGCAATCCTCCTGCCTCTGCCTCCGGAGTGCTGGGATTACAGGTGTGAGCCACCACACCTGGCATTGTGGTATGTGGTACTGATTGCTGCTGGGCGTGAGTCTCCACGTCCAGTATAGGTATGTAGTTACTGGAGATCAAACCCAGGTCCTTGAACTTGCAAGACAGGCGCCGGAACCACTGAGCTAACTCCCCGGCCCTACTGTACCATTTGTTTACCAGGTTTCTAACTAGGTGTAACTTTTCATGTTTTTCTTTTGTCTTTTCTGTCAATTAGGGATAATTTTTATTTCTAATTTTAGTAAATATATGATTATTGTCTTTTCCAGTTGATCCAACTGGAAGTGAAGTTTATCTCTCTTTGCTCAGAGATCACTTTTATTACAAATCAGAGCTTTTTTTATTTTATTAATTCTTGCTGAGAATTCACCCTCATTATCCAACTTGATGGGTCCTTTTCATACATGTTCTCCTCCTCTTCTATTTTGTCAATGTTAAGTAGCATGTTTTTTTTAACATTGAGATCATATTTATTTGGATGCTGTCCAGTTATTTATTCATATTTTTCAGAATCCTTTCCAGATACAAATGAGACTATCATACCAATTATACAAGTTTGCATGTGCAAAAGCCTCCTCAGATCCACAAACTGATTGGTATGCCTGTTGGACACACCGCTTGGCAGGTTAATGAAAATGTTCCAGTTCTACAGGATTTTCAAGGTCTGCTTGCCTTAGACTATGTTTTGGATTTGGTCCATCACACACATATAACAGAGATCAATCACAGTTCTCACATTTACAGGAAATGTCACAAAAGATATTAAGAAACCTAACACTTTGATATAAAAGCTTGCAATTTTTTGATAAGAAAATTAAAAATCTATTTTGATTTCAGCCCTTAAAATATGACAGAACAAGTGTATCGAAGTGAAACTTGAGAGTGATTCTGTTTGAACATCAAATAATAAGAGTAAGGTATTCTCTAGCAAAACGTCTTTCAGGTTCAGGAAAATTAATCTATAAAGGTCAAAAGAACACTTTAAACCAACAAGATTGTCAGTGATCTCTATCCATTTTGACCCTGTGATTTCAGAGCCAGCTATCTAAGAATGCTAAGGGTTCCTCAGCACACCTAGAAAGCGCAGTGCCCTGTCAGTAATTTTAGCTCAAGGAGTGGAGTGGGGCCACATCTCCTTTCTGCTTCTTAATGGAACCGAAGCTGCACAAGGTCTCATGATAGCCTCACTAGACACTTGTGTTTTTTTCCAGAAAAATGCCAGACTGCTCTCAAGTTTTCTTGCTAGCTCTCCAACCTAGAGAGAGGGACAGTGTTCACACAATGTCACTTGACATAGCAGCCCATATCCACATGAGGCCATAGTATCAATGAGAGTCAAAAGTGCTCCTGTGATCTGTACCTCAAGAAATAGCAAAGGACCTGACAAGAATGATTCTGAAACACTTCACTTTTTTTCTTTACTTCTTAATAAAAGTTACACATTTCTTGTGAATGAAAAAAAAAATCCCAGATGAATGTTGAGGGAAATCCAAGGCTGTGTCACTCCCTCTGCACCCTACACTGCCCACCTCTGTGCTCCCAACCCTTAGCGCAGTCACCATCCCTACCTTCGGTGTGCACTCAGACAGCGGGTATGGAAGTCTGTATCCCATACAAGTGTGACATATGTATGCTCATTTTTAGAAAAAGTCACATACAGAATCCTAGAATACATACTGTTTTGCAATTTGATTTTTTTTTAACATTGCAAACTCTAGACATCACCCAAATACAACTCTGCCTTAACCTGTAAGTAGCTGCACTGTATTACTTTGGACACAGATGTTAGGATTTATAGAATTAGATTCTTATGCATACACATGTGAATTTTTTCAAGAATTAAGATATCCACAAATAACACTTAGTGAACGTGACTGTTCAGGTCTTGGGTTTGGGTGCTATAACAAAATGCCATAGACTGACTAATACATAGGTTTTGAAAAAAAAAAAATAGACACTGATAAGCTGTTTTCAAGGAGTAGTTCATGAGAACACAATACCATCCCCGTTCTGTTATTGGTCAATTTTATTTTATCTATTGCTAAAGTTTAAAGTATTTTGTAATCTAGTAGGAAAGTAATGGAATTATCCCATTGAGCTTATTTTACATGATTATCAACAACTTGTATTTTCTTCATTTGAATTACTTTTGAGATATTTTTGTTTATTTGTGTACTGTGATATCTTTTTTCTTCCTGATAATTGAGCAAGGCCCAGTCCCAGCTCAAATGTGAGAGGTGGTTACTCAAATCACACATTTAGCCAAGCATTACTTACTGCCAGCTACTCGCATAGCAAACTACCAGAAAGCTAAGTTTATGTTGTGTTGTGTTGTTCTAGTCAAGTATCTTTTAATCTGCTTCATAGCTTTTTGTGGACTTCAATACTCCCAAATTGTAAAATAAAATTCTAATGAGGAAGTTTTATAATATTTTTATAGCATTATATTTTATAACATTGATTCTTTTGAATTTAAGTTTTTTATATCTAGATTTATTTTTAAGAAATGCAATAGGAATATAACTTAAATTTTAATTTTAAAGATCTATGCCAGCAACTATCCATCTTCATCATTATTGTGTACTGAATTTCCATATTGGTGTGCATTTATTTTCTTACTCTTTCTTTGCTATTCTTACTCAGTTTCCCTGTCGCAAACATGACACTGACCTCTTGTGTGTAGCAGAACTTTTTTCAGTATTGTGAGGTACACTGAAAACAGAGGGTTATTACCCAAGCTTGTGTGTCATGAGGTGGACAGATTATACTCTGGAAAAAAGTGAGAGATGTGGCTGAGTCCAAGATTCCAGAAAAAGAATTGCCACTTTTTTCCCAACAGGATGTTGGCAAAGGAGTTAAACCTTGGAAATAGTAGAAGGATCTGTGCTATTAGGTGGGATGAACTACACCAGTTATGTGAGTCTTTTCAAGATGTAATGTGCCGGTGCTTTATTACCAGCACAAAGCTGTGACAGGCAGAAGACCCTGTCCAGCCTACACAGTGGGCCAGCAGACTGAGGGCAACACAGCTCCTCTGCCACCAGGCTCCTGCTTCTTATTTTCCGTCATGTTGTATTGTTTATCTACATTATAGAACCAAGGTTAGACAGGTTAAATAGCAATCATATATTTTTGTATTCTTCTTGTACTACTCAAGACTATTATAATGAGTTTCTGTTTCCATTTTCCTTTTTACATGCTTTTTTGTTTTCAATAAGAAAAATAGTTATTTTGAGATTTATTTTTGATAACTAGAAAATTATGGGCTGCTCTTCATACCTGTTGAAGTTTTGTATGTCTAAGATGCAAAACTAATATTTTTCTTTGAAAAAAATTTAACTAATTTTTATAATGATTACATGAAAATCTGGATTTTAAATTAAACTTAGTTTTTTGTCACTCCAGACAAAAGAACAGTGAAATAAAATGTGGAGTAAAATATTTTTTTAAAATCTCTACCACACACTTAACGTTAGATAGAATTCATTTAATCTCCAGAATACAGTGGAGTTGTTAAATATAAGGAAGGACTTTAGAAGATGTAAGTGTTCCTCACTTTGAAGTAACTGGCAACTTCAGATGAGTAGAAGAAAGAATAGAAAAGATTTTGCTGTGCCCGGCTCAGATGCCAGTTATTTTTCTGGCAGTTTTTCTGAGACTGTCTTCTCTCCATGTCCTCTGTGTGCCACGAGCCAGCACCAGTAACGCTCATGTGCTGCACAGAGATTCAGTGGGTCACAGTTAAATTGCTTAAATACCGTTATTCACACACATTCCACAAATTACAAGTTTCAAGCTGTGCTTTCCTGGAACTCCTTGATGTCCTCATAACTGCCGTACTCTTCAAGTTGTTCCTGTGCTGAAAGTCTCTTGTGGTGGGTTCCATCCTAGCCAGCACACAGTCACAGCTATCAGGCTATACAAGCTCCCTTTCTGTGTCACTCGCACGTCACTGTTTACATCTGTCCTACTATTTTCCTGTCGTGTTTCTCCATTGCATTCACAGTAATAATGGGACAAAGGTTTTTTTTAAAGCACCAAAGTCAACATTAAAACAAAAATAATACTGAAATTTAGAATAATGTGGCAGATAAACATTGTAAGCTAAATTGTATAAAAATATAGAATATATGTATAAAGTTTAGTTTTGCAAGTATAATTATTTTTCAGAAATATGTTTTACAGTGAACATAGTAAAAAAGCGGATTATATCAAGAATGAATAATTAATACTTTTAGTCCTGATACCACTGTTTTTAATAGTGCCAAAATCCTGACTGTTTTATGCCTTTTTTAGTGAAAACACAGTGACATTTTGCTAAGCCAATGGAATTCTTCCAGGAACAGCACTAAATAATCCTCAAAAAGATGAAATAGAACAGGTATTTATAAAGGCAAGATTTACTTTACATGCATCTTAGACATATAAAACTTCAACAGTTATGAAAAACAGCCCATAATTTTCTAGTTATCAAAAATAAATTTCAAAATAACTATTTTTCTTATTACTTAGTGGAAAAGAACCAAAATATAACAAAAGTCCTCAAAATAATGCAGCTTAGAAGGAATGGTATGGTATAATGCATGTTGTTTACTACAAAATTATAAGAATCATTCACAAAATTAATTGCAAATGAAATTACTGGGAATGTTGTTTTTCATCTAACCAAGAGAAATTGAGATAGTTCCAGAGAGGAATGTCTTCCACTTTCCCGGGAGAGAGACCCAGCCTGTGTCCTGGAGAGGCTTCCTAGGCTGTCAGAACAAAGCTGCATCCCTTCCTGTCCCATCTCACACACAAAACATGCCGGGGATGCCCTGACACTGATGCCAGAGGCCAGGCAAATGCTAACAAAGTAATACAGAGAGACGATTTCTATACTTATTCTGGTTTGCTAATAATCATGTGAACGGGAGAGCACACCCAGACAGGAGAATGCTCCTTTCCTGAAAATATTTATTGTGTAATATAAAATCCAGAAAAAGCCAATGGGAGTCAAGAAAATGAGAGAGACATGTAATTCAGAGTAAATATAAAAATTCTCAAAAAGGGAAAGAAGACCTAGATATACTCCCTGTAGAATATGACTGAAATTCAAGATAAAAGAAATAAGAAGAAGCACTTAGAAAATTCCAGAAAGTCAGCTCACTAGCAAGCCTAAAATGGAAGAAGTTGCCATAGAACAATCAATTAATGAAATGCCAAACTTACTGGAAAAGCTGAGCGGTCAGGGAAGAAGGCACATATGTGATCACTCTGTCCCTCAAAAGAGAGAAAGGCAGTGGATACTCAGGAGAAACAAAATCAATGCTAGAAACCAGTCTTTATGTGAAGTAAAAGGATCAGAGAAATCAGTACAGGGAATAATAATTGATTGAAACCTTAAATTTGAGTGATTGATTTAGTCACACGGGAGTGGGGCCTGTCTTAAGGTCTGACTCTGTGAATAACAACTGACTTGCATCATATCCCAGTAAATATGACATTATGAACATGTCTGATATAATCTCAGAATCCACCTATAACTCTGATTACAAACCTTTTAGAGACCTAATTGCTCAAAATGTGACCCCAAACCCATTTATTTATCACAAAATGGTAATACTACAATCAAATCTGAATACTAGGATTTAAATTTAGGAAAATAATTCACATGTTAACTTCCTTTGTCTTAAAAGAAAAAAACACAATAACAGAGCTTTGTAATATCAGTTTTTTTATTGAAACGTAAAGTTTGCATGTGGTGGGTTTTTGCATAAATAATGTGATCTTTGCTGATGTATACATGCTGACAATTTGGTAAACCAGAACTCATAGTTTGTTAGTTTGAGAGCAATGCATACTGCACTCATTTCTTATATCAGATTTGATATAATTCAAAGCTGAAAAAATTTCCACAAGCATATGATGATCCAAACACAGCAAGAAAAGCAATCTCAAGGACTTTGATTGATTTAAAATTATTTAGAAGAGAATTCTGCAGTATAAGGGTTTCAATTTCAGAACTACCAACTGTGGTGTCCTTTGTCATCTCTTTATACTCTGTCTTCTCATTTGTTGCATGCAGGTCATAGAATTGAATTTATTTTTTCAGATAGAGCTTTCTTGAATTTTCAAAAATTCCACTGCCAGATTTCCAAAATCTAACCAGTACAAGTGGGAAAAATAAGGTTCTTCAAATATGGCTTTATCTGGAGAAGAAAACACAGGATTGTCTCCATCTTATGGAACTGTAAAAATCTGTTACTAAAATTCTACTTTGCAGCTGCTACAATGCTAGAAAATTCCTTGTAGATTTCCTGATGGCTTATGTGATAGCCTGCAAATGTAGAATTTTCTAAATACAGTTTTAGATTTAGAAAATATTCTCTCTGCCCATTTTTAAGGTCTCTGGAAAGCCTGCAGTTTTCTCTCATATGTTTTGATATCACAAAATATCCTTTCTACTATTTTCCCCATACCTTGTTGCTGCTGCTTGTTTAGTACTTTGCAGTGTTGTGTAAAATCTGTAACAAAATATGGAGTTGTTAGCTCAGTCTTATCAGTGGACTCATTCTCTGCTCAAGTACTAAACATTACTGTACATAAGTAAAGTATTATACTATTATGTTAAAAA
This sequence comes from Petromus typicus, assembly GCA_004026965.1. NCBI lineage: Eukaryota > Metazoa > Chordata > Mammalia > Rodentia > Petromuridae > Petromus > Petromus typicus. The sequence goes on along the minus strand of PVIR01026430.1, from coordinate 16,676 downwards.
TTAAGAGCATGAGCCGTAACACAATTCACTATTTTTGTGATGTTGTTGAGGCTATCTGTTAGATTTTTGCTGCTTTTTCCAGCACAAAGAATTCATGGGTGTTTTACTTCTTTAACAAAGAACTGTGTGAAACTAGAGGTTGCCCCAACCAGAAAGTGTCCCATTACTAGTAACTGAAAGCACTTTTCCTGTTCTTAAGTCTTGTGATAAAGTAGCCTCCATCACAGCACTGATTCCTCTTTTTAGAAAATGGATATTCAGGATAGAACTCCAGCTTCAAGGATAACTGTGAGTTTAAGATAAAACAAAGGTTAAAGTAAAAACTTATAAATGTAGTAGCAGAGCATTTACACAGGGACTTGGGCCTTCATTAATCTGCCTCCTGCTCTCTCTGTCGGACTTTTATTCCCTTTGCTTCTGTCCTCTGTTCTCAGGGTCTGTCCCAAGAAAACTTCCTGTCTCTCTGTCTCCCTCTCTGCTCATGCCCTTTACCTCCTGGCTCCTGATTGAGTGGAAAACTTATTGCTGAGCCTTTCTGGCCAGAAATTCAAAGCTACAATTTGACAAGTTATACTAGAAACAATAGATAGGTTGATGCCACCTATCTTACCATTTATTTCTGTCTCTAACTTGTTTAGAAACTCAACAAATAATATTTAAAGCTCATTCACTCTCAAAATAATGACTTTTTCATTGGAGGCTACAAAGAGGTAGATAGAGAAATCTTGTCAAATCAATAGACACCAGCTACCAGGCTTCATAGTTTGATTTAGCTATTCCTGGCCAGAACATTTTCATCTTCTTGACTCAGAAATAACCTTCCTCCAATGCCTGGTATAAGTTACCAATGAGATCTCTAAGGAGAATAGTAAGTCCCTACCTTCTAGTTTCTCCCAGGTGCAAATACACACATCTTGGCCAATTTTGAAGTTCCCTATTGTATCCATCCTACATACAGATGAGGAAGCAAACCTCCATCAGGTTGCATCTTGAAGCAGGCTGAGCATTCTGTGTACAGCACAGTGTTCATCCTATCATCCTTTGAAAGATTCTGGTTCCTGCCTCTCACTGGAGCTGATGTGGGGTGCTGGGCATCTTCTAAAATTTGTCTTTCAATGTGTACTATCATGTACCCTGGACATTTCCCTGAAAGTTGTAAGTCAGCTGAGGACACAATGCATTTGCACCCTACCTATGAAGGGGATGAGTTGATCAAGAGCCAGCATTTCTAGACATTGTCTTGCTGCATGTATACAGCTTTCTGAGTTTATATGAGTAGCCTGAGGGATTTTTCTCAGTATTGTGCCTTATTGCTATTGTTTCCTGAATCAAACACACACACACACACACACACACACGCACAACATATGACTCTATACCACTATCAGACTAAAAATATAATCATTTTGGTGAATAATTGAATCATACAAAACACATAAGCCATTTTGACCCATTTGTGCTAGAAATTCTAACAACCGTGAAACAGTTTAAAAACATGACACAGCAGTCCTGTTTGGAAGTTTAATTGGAAGTCAGATTTGGAGACCAGTTTCTCCTGAGCCTCTCCAACCTGGTGACCTTTTGATATCTGAAAAGTGGAGGTAAAACAGATTGTGATTATAGAGGTCATCGTTCAAGGGGAGCATTTCATAGCCTTTAGAAAGTGGCTGTACTTCTGCAAAGTCACTAGCACTGAGGAAATATGTGCCTGTAAACTCCTTTTATTCTATTTTTCCCCAAGTCAAAAGCAAAGTCCACTATTAATATCCTGACTAAAATGAAGGTAGAGGAATTTTCCTCTGTGACAGGAAAAAAAGCAGCATTCAGGAGAGAAGCCTATGTGACAACTTCACATGCTGTGATTCATCACTTAATGTGCTGGATGGGCTTTGTGCTGATCTGTCCCTCAGCAGATCCAGCTCTCCTCGGCCCTTCACTGAAGCCATGAATGCAGCCAGGCCCATTCTGAGAAACTATTTAACTACTTCCTGGAAAAATAGCATCGTCTTTTCACCACTGTAGATCTGTAAGTTAAAAGGCCTGATCGGGCAGGGAGTGCAGGGCAGTGTTAAAACATCTACCAAGAAGGACCTCCAGCAATGTAGCCAAAGAATTGATAATATGAAATATTGCATATTTATTGCCAGTAAAGAACTTAGAAACCATGTAATAAAAGTTCTTATCATTATTTGCTTTCAAATAACATCTTCCTTTTTATGTCCTCTAAGTCAGATCTTCACCATTGTTGGTAATCATTTATCTGAATGGCAATGTTTATGTATAACAAAAATGTGACAATAGAATATTTATGGGAAAAATGAGTAGAATATCTGGCATTTGGACCATCTCAGAGAACCTGAGGTGCTTTGTCCTGTGGGCTTTGTGATATCCCGTAATGTGAGTTCTGGACAGGATGAAACCAAGGCTCTGGGGCACAGTCTGTGTTAGGTCTTTCCTATCCCTTCCTCCAAGCACTGTTTATTTAACCTTCAACTTACTAATTGGGGACATTGGATCCCATTTCAATCAATGCATTTATAATGGTTGTATTCTTTGGGCCACAGATTTGAACTGCTGTGTGTGTGTGTGTGTGTGTGTGTGTGTGTGTGTGTGTGTGTGTTGCTGGGGCTCAAGTCCAAGGCACTGTGCATGATAAGAAAACACTCACCATAAAGTTACATCCACTGACCTGAAATGGTTTTTGAATTTTTATTAGTTTATGGACTATTATTTCACTCTCCTATTTTAGGCACACCCATAGATAGCCAGCAAATCTGGGCTAAAGTTTTGGCACAGTAACCCATGACCCCATGATCCTCCTCCTGGTTCTGTTCCTTTTCTGTGAGCTCTTCCTACCTCTCTTTCAACAGTTAAAATGCTGCTTGTATTTCATAGATAAGGTGTCCCTGCTAACATTTCCAGACAGATATTCTTGATGATTTTGACTTTCAATTTTTTCTCGTTCTTCTGACTTCACCTAAAATATCCAATTTGTATAGATGTTTTTAGTATAGATTACTTTCAAGTTCCATAATATGCACATAGTATAATGTTTGAAAAATACTACACCTACAAACTTATAGGTATGTAGGGGAAAAACACGATAACTAGTTTAAAAAAGTAAATGTGTGGTATGTCTTCATGTAGTTCATGATTCCAAATTCAAGGAAGGTAACCAGGCAATATTATGAATAGGTGTTAAGAAATTATTCTTTGTTTCTAAATGTGCAAATTCTATTTTAGTAAGTGGGAAAATATAAAATATAAAATACATATTACCCTTATTCCAAAATCCCAGTGATATATACTATTCACCTTTGATTGAACTTTCTTCATCTGAAGGTCAGAGCACTTTGTAAGTAGTTCATAAAAGCAAAAATCTACATATTGTTTATTTTCCCTGGTTTCCCTTTGATTCATTTTAACAGTAGTTTTAAAGGGAAATATTTATCCTCTGTTAGATAAATCTTATAATAACCTTTATATGGATAGGTTTATAAACTTCTTTGTAATCCCACCATAATGTCCTGCAAGATTTCTCTCCCTTTCTCTCTCCCTCTCCCTCTCCATCTCCCTTCCCCATCCTTCCTCCCTTTGCCTCTCCTTCTCCTTCTCCCTCTCCCCTCTCCTTCCTCCCTCCTTCACTCCATCAGTATCTCTCTCTCTGTCTCTCTCTCTTACTCTCACTATCTGTCTCGCTGTCTCTCTGTCTCTGTTTTTCTCTCTGTCTCTCTCTCTGTCTCCCTCTCTCTCTCTCTCTCTCTCTCTCTCTCTCTCTCTCTCTCTCTCTCTCTCTCTCTCTCTCTCTCTCTCTCTCTCTCCTGGTACCAGAGATGGAACTCAGGCCCTTGTGCTTTCAAAATAGGCACAGTACCACTAAGCTAAATCCCAGGCCCTGGAAGATGTTTCTCTCTGGCTTCCTTCTTGGACACTGAGAAATATATTAATTCAAATGTTTCCCAAAGACTCCTTTTCAGCCTAATCTGTACAATTTGTGGCTGATTTACTGGG
>PVIR01026430.1:0-12565 GCA_004026965.1 Petromus typicus | reverse complement strand
TTTCAGCCTAATCTGTACAATTTGTGGCTGATTTACTGGGTGTCCCCTGAATCACCATTATGGCCTGACACAGCTGTGCATAGAGGATACCTGTGCAGGACTGGCAATTCTGGCAGCAAGGACTGCTGTGAGGCCAGCTGCCAATCTCAAGTAAGAGACTATGCAGGCAGGAAAGCCCTAAAATCCTCTGCATCTTTGCCCTTGATTTCAACCTGTGATTTACCATTCATGTAAGATAAGCTGATTTATACCAAGTTTGTAGTCCCTGAGGGTCTTTCAGCCATCTTCCAAGCTGTGCTTTATCTCCTTCCATACAAATTGCAAAGGAACCACCACCAAAGTCTGCAGCAGGAATCAGGCCCCGACTTCAGTTCTTTTAACACTGAAGCCACTGCGTGCAAAGGAAGGATCCAAAACATCACATCTAATTATTCTCTATGTTAATTCTTTCTTCAGAAGCATGCACATTTTACAGAACTCCACTCAGATCATTTTACACATTCTATCTATCCAAATAGATATAGCCCAATGTCAAAATGATATTCCACTGTCAGCAAAGACTCCAGCACCTTTAGCCTTGAAATTATCCATTTAGTAATCATGTGTGTGACCCACTTTAACCACCACATTCTCAGATAAACAATGATGGTGATGAGCACAAATTATATGGGTTTCATTCCCTCCATCTGCAAGATGAAGATAATTATATTCATTTTGGTAAATTGTGGTGAGGTACATATAAAAATAATGTACCTGAAGGTATTCCTAGCTGCATAAGGCAATATACAGCTTTAATACATAAGTAGTATTAGTGTGGGACTTTCATAGTTCTCTAAAACTTATAGCTCATTTTTCTTCAACTTTATACATACCAGGACTCTTCATTTTCACGGGCATACCAATTTTGAAGTAGAAGTACTTTCATAATTTAGAGGGTTCACTATGCCAAGTGATTACTCATTAATTAAGATTTTTTATAACATTTTAATTTTACTGATTTCTTTTAACCAGAACATGGCAACTATAAGGCAACCTAAGTCATCGATTGTATGCTTGAGTAATAGACTTTTTGATGAACTTTGCTTTGTTACAAGTTTCTTTGTTATATTCATCTTTATCAAAAACCAATAAACAGATATTGGTTCTTGATTTAATTGAAAAAATAGCACATGATAAAAGTTTGTCTATAAAACTAGAAGACATTCAGCATGTCATGAAAACGTAAGTTATCAGATGGAAGAGAAAGGCATAATTCTGATCCAAAATGTGTTGTGGAGCTGAAGTTATTTTTACCTGTAGAATATCTGTATCAGTTATTTTTCATTTAAAATTTATTTTCTTTGATAAGCTAATCTGTTAATTCTTTGTGTTATGTAGTATCAACAGAACATGCTTTTCTTCATGTAAAAGTAAAATGGACCTTAGGCAGAAAATAGATTAATAAAAAGAACTTTGATAAGACCTTACAGAGGCACAACATTCTGGCCAATCTAAACACATGTTGTTTAGCTGTGTTCTTTAGTTTTTAATAATGTTCTTTAGTTTTTAATACAGACTTAATTGTTCAGATTCAAGAAGGTACAGATAGGAATAAATCCCATACATGTGACTTTCAGCCTGAACTAAGGAAAAGGGGACAAAAGTATTATCTAGCTGCTTCCTGGCTAAGTGTGAGAGATGGAGATAGAGCCATCTGCATACATCAAGAGAAGAATAATAGGAAATATCAGGAAAATCCAGAACACAGACTGTCAGTTATATCATATGCACATGTGAATCTGCCAAAACGAAACCCACTAATCTGTATAAGCAGCAAAGTAAGACTAGGAAGAGTGATTTTGTTTCATTTATCCCAATTTAATTTTATCATCAGGAAATGAGGTTTTCTGGACAATAATGAGGATTGCTGAACAGTGACACCAACATTTTTTGCACCCTTATAAAATCTTGGTACCATGAAAACATGCATAAATTACCATGTCCCTCTTCACTCCCAAAGAATTTCTGCTTCTGTCTGCTGTTGCTATGTGATCAACTATGCCAGAGCTCAGCTCCTTTGAACAGGAATTGTGTTACTATCTGACAGTTGTGTAGGTTATGGCTTTGGGCCCAGCTTAGCCAGGAAAGTCACTGGCTAAGGTAGCTTCATGGTGCTCAGTAGCGTAACTTGTCTGCATTCCCGTTGGCTGAGGCCCCTATGTGTGCTTAGCCAGCAGGGATGTTCACATATCTGGCATTTTGGTGAGAACAGTAAGAAGATGGGTGGATTTCACTGTGGTTGTTGACAGAAGTTCAGGCTATGGACAACATCAAAGCTCAGAACACTCAAGAGATAGAAAATGAGAGGTGTCATTTCAAGCTTGGGCTCACAAATAAGCAGCATGTCATGCCCATATATTTTAAAAGATGAAATGTTCACAGATGTGGCACCATTTTTCTTGTTTTGAGTGTGTGTTTATTCTTCTTTATGTAGCAGCTAAAGATTTACATAATGTTTACAGTAAGATATTAAAAATAGTTAACTCTAGCACATTTTTAACATCCTCCTTTATGCTTTCTGGATAATTTCCATTTTAAATAAGTATAAAATACTTCTATGATTTAAAAAAGTAAAGCAATTTTCTTCTTGAGAAAGAGTTAAGTACCAACACTAATAATTTGTTTTGGATTTCTTAAATATTCTGTTGTTTTTCAGAAGTATAAAGTAATTTTTCTTTCAAATAATCTGATGTGTAATGATTGACATCTGGCTACTTGGTGAACCATTGGAAGAGTGTGATGGAAATGACCTTGTGCTAGGCAAAGTTTGTTAAATCAAAATACCCATAACAGTGTATATTACATGAAGTCTACTAATCAAAAACTAGAGTGCAATGAATCACGCTAACTTGGATCACTTTATTCTTTTCCAAATTTTGCATTTTACTAGTACATGCTGGCTGTGTAAAATGATAACTTTCCTAGTGAGGAGTTGGTATATGTATGTGTAATACATCTTGATTCTTTTCTTTTCTTTTTTTTTTGAGACAGGGTCTTGCTTTGTAGTTCAAGCTAGCCCTGAGCTCAGCCTCAAACTCACATCACAGTAATCCTCCTACCTCTGCCTCCCGAGTGCTGGGATTATAGGAGTGAAGCACCATGCCCGGCACTGTGGTACTGATTGCTGCTAGGCATGAGTCTCCATGCTCAGTACTGTATGTGGTTACCCAAGCCCTTGTGCTTGCAAGACAGCCGCTGGAACCACTGAGCTAAATCCCCGGTCCTTGATTCTTTTTTAAAGAGCCGCCACCTCTTAATTAGAGGAATTTGAGAGAACCCACAGCCATCTCTAATCCTTCCATACCCCTTAATTTTCCAAATGGAAACTTGGTTTCCTGTAAGTAAGTCTAACAGCTATGTTTCCTCCACATCTACAATTATTCTTCAGTATCATCTAATACCATTACACTCATCCTGCTTCATCTCCACCTGCCAAGTGAATGTTTATTTTCTATGAATTACAAGGGGTTTCTAGGCCCTTGACTTGTCCAGTTCCTACCAGTTAGACTTTAACTCTTCATCTAAACAATTTCTACTTATCTTTCATTGCTCAGCTTCTCCAAGAAGGATACCCTCAGTAATTTATTGATGTTTACATTCAGTTAATTTTTCAACAGATGCATACTGAAATACTAGTAGGCACCCCAGCAAATTACAGATGAAGAGGAGCATGTTGCTAATTAGGCTGGGAACTCCCACTACTCTTAGAATCTGCATGGGGATTGTGATCTCCTTGTCATGCAAGATATTATGCTTTAGATTTTTGACCCCTTGAACACATTGTCAGTACCCTCAGGCTGCCAGTAGGTGACACAGCAATGAGCAAACTTTCCCTGTATGCATCTATCCTTGCAAATGTACCATTTTCTCATGTCAAGTCTGAAGTTCTCTTCTTGGAGAACTCTACTGCAGGAACAGAGCAAGAAAAATAAAAGAAACACATGATCAGTGAGTTTGGACAAAGATTTCATCAAAGTGTTCAATAGCTGAAATTGGAATTCAGTTTGGAAGTTCCCTGCTTTGGCAGTTAAAGATGAGGCCTTGTATTACTATTCCTCTTTCATCCTTTCTCATAGTTTTTTGAAACTTTTTTCACTGCTGATGAAAACTACCAAACATGAGAAAAAAATAAAATTTTAAAATAGCACCAGATAAGTTTTGAGATAGCTAATTTTGGAGTCGCTTCAAATTATCTACCTTAAACAAGGGTGGAATAAGCTCATTGTTAGAGTTTGGGACAAAAAGTAATCAGCATGAAATTAATACAATAAATAATGAAACACCTTTTCCCAACATTTATACTATTTTAATGCCCATAAATAATAACTTGAAAAATAATTAAAATATAGAAAGCTAAATCTCAACAATGATTTGTTCATAAGCACATTCACAAGTGGCTATGAAGATCTGTGACCACTCAAAAGGATGGGCTGAGGAAAGTTCCATGGGGAAAGCATAATTTCTTCTTTTAAAATTTGAACTTATTGGTGCACTTTAAGTATACATTATGATCTCATTCACTTACCATGGAAAAGAGGCACACGATGGCATGAATCTCTCATGATCTAGCAGCACTTGTAACCATAGACAGTGCTCTTCTTCCAGTAAACACATCACTCACACACTAAATATTTGCCTATGAAAAATCCAAATGCTGTTGAACATGCATCTCTCTTCTCCCCTCTGAATGTATGGTGCATTTCTCAAAGCCATTGTGTAGCTTGGCTGAGTTATATAGAGTCATTGAAAACTGGCTAAAAAATGTTTCATCCTCAATCAAATGTGTTGGCAAAGAGGTTGATACTTGGAGGACATTCATGAATTAAACTTTCTGTGTTTCCAAAAAATTACTTAGACTTCTAAGACTCCCAAACCTTATATTTAAAATAATAAGAGTTTCTAAGTTTTTTTGTTTGTTTGTTTGTTTGTTTTTTTGAGACAAGGTCTCATTTTGTAGTTCAGGCTGGCCCTGAGCTCAGCCTCAAACTCACATCACGGCAATCCTCCTGCCTCTGCCTCCCAAATGCTGTGGTTACAGGCATGAGCCACCATGCCCAGCATTGTGCTATGTGGTACTGATTGCTGCTGGGCATGAGTCTCCACATCCAGTATGGTATGTGGTTAACTGGGTATTGAACCCGGGTCCTTGCGCTTGCAAGACAGGCACCAGAACCACTGAGCTAAATCCCCAGCCCAGTGTTTCTAATTTTTGATATTCACTTCCAGTTATACCCTGAGCAGTAGGAAATTGGGCAATGGAAATGATAATTTCCAGGCTCACTATGTCCCAGGTATAACCTTGCATTACAAGTAATTCTTTTTATTTAAAAAAGAAAAGCCATTTTTGTAGTAAGAGGATCTTGAACCACTTAAACTGTAGCTCAGATAGCCTTCAGTTGGATGTTCATTATTCTGCCTTGACATCATCATCATCATCATCATCATCATCATCAGAGAAATAGAAAGCAAGGCCAGGTGTGATCCTACTTCCTGAGAGGAGCTCCCTGAGAACACCTCTCCCTTTGCTTTTAAGCAGGGCAGAGTTCTGATACCACACAGCCATAAAATTCTCCTGGAAGCCTTTCAAAGGCTTTAAAAAGAATGTCTCTCCTAATATGTTTTATTACATTGGTGATTGTCATCATTGTTATTTCCTACTTTGTAGTGAGAGTGAAATCTCCCTTGGGATGTATTGAGAATGGATTGAAAAGTACTGACCGTAGATCATAAGAGCCTGCTCCATTTTATGCCATAAGGGAAAGTGTTCAGTTGTCTAGCATCCCAACTGGCAGTGTTTCTCAGTTGGAAGAAGTGATCGTTCTTGACCCTGGAGGCAGAGCATGGGAAATGAACCAAGTTTGCTGTGCAATAGCATTGTAGAAAACAAACGCAATTTGAAAACTGAAGTGATCATTTTCCAATTGTCTGGTAGATTCATTGACTTGGATTTAAAATTTTTCTTCAGTGAATCAGCAATGCTGAGACCACACTAAAATAGGCTTTTCCTAGGCTGAACCTTGAATTCTCAATACAGACAGGTAAGAGGAAAATGAAGGGACCAGTGAATCTTCCCATTCAACTCTGTCAGGACCACCTGAGAGAAGGTCAGCCTCCCCTCAGCACCTCCTCAAGGTTCATGGCACTGCAAGGACACTCTTCTCAATGTAGCATAAATTAAACTTCTATATTTAGCCATCATTTACTTCTATCCCTAGCCAAACAAAAATATCATGTGATTGCATGTTTACCATGTATAAAATCCCACAATACTTAAGACTATTTAAAAATAACTGTTGGTTCATATGCACCACTGTTTATCTTACTTATGCCTGTATAGTTTAGCTATGGCTTTATTTCCATTATGAAAGTACCAAGTCACTGTGGACCATACTACTGGTGTAAATGAGTGCAGTTTTCAGAGTACCACCACATGCACTCTAGAGTAAACACAATAGGCTCTTGATTCCAATCACACACCATTTCATCAAGCCAAGGACTCTACCTAACAGCCCTATATCTTTATTGGTCACTGCACTGTGGTCAGCCCTGGTGACCTGAGCTTGAACACTGGGGACAAACACTGCTCCCTAAATATTCTTCATCACAGCCAAGAAAAACAATTTCTAGCTTGTACAACACTCGACTGAACATTAGTGTAACAGAAGTAGTTCATATAGGAACAACAGTGAACAACTACTTCTGGAAGCTTGTTGGAACTACAAAAGCTCCACTGGTCTCAGAATTTCTTCCTAGTTTGTGGCCAGTCTCCAACATGGCAGGTCCATCTAGTCAGCTTTGTAGTACCTCTACACCCCTTCCCTTTAGGGTGTCTATTCAGGGATTTCCCTGTTTCTAGATGATACAGATAGCTGTCTTTTGTCCTTTAGTCTTTGTCACTTCTTTTGAAAGCAGCTTCTCCTTTCCCTTCAGGTATATACCACCTCTCATTAAAAAAGAAACTTTACTTTCCAAACCTTAGAACACAGGTTCACATTTGCATGTATTAAGAGTTGCACCGAACTGTGACAGAAAAATATTCACTTTCAAGAGGAAAATATTCATAGAAAAGTTATATATTTACTGATTTGATAACCAGAAGTTATGTGACCCATATCCTAATTTCAAATTAGGGTTAAGTCCAATGAAACACAAGTTGCACATCCTTTCTTGGCCAATTCAGTAGAAGCACATGTGTCTTCTTCATTCTGCTTTTCCTTTTGTTTGGGATGAAAAAGAGACCTGAAAACCTAGGGCATGGTTAAGTCTGACATCCAAAGAGCTTACTTCCCATAAATTTATTTGCACAGGAAAGCTACCAGATGACCAAAATTTTATATGAATAAAACAAATAAAGTTACAGAGTTATAAAGAATTGGAATTATACATTTATTTTTTAATGTCATTAGCGTGAGTAGAACTAATTCAGTCTAAAATATCTTGACTGTGAAACTTCCTTCCATTCAGGCCATTCAAAAATACAACATTTGCATGTTTACCCTGTGTCAGTAAATTTAACAAACACTTCCTTCTGTAATCTCATAGAGAAAGCATTCACATTCTCATCAAAATACAAAAACTTCCCCCATAGAGACACAAATTAATCATATTTTTGAATGTAGAATGTAGAAACCCTCAAGTAACAAGGATTCTGGCTTCTAAACAGAAAGTCCAAGGTCTCTGTGTGCACACCACCATCTTTCCCCACTAACCCTTAAAAGGTCACAGTCTAAAAATTACAGCAGATTTTTCATGTATCCAAGAGATATATTTATTTCTTCTATAAACTGAAGTTCAAAAAAAGTTAAAATACTCCAGTTTTGTACTTCTTATATTTATGTAATAAAATAAATGCTTTTCTAATTTCTTTAAATGATAATTTTAAAATTATGATGCAAAGAAATATAACATTTACCAGAGATCATACTGTTTCTCATTGATGAAACACAACTGAATATCATACCCTTACAAAAGGTGTATTGTAAACAAATGGAGAGTTGTAACACTATATCTTAACATTATTCACATCCAAACCAACAACTGCATGACCTCAAAGCTAGGCACCTGATATATATAACAGTATTTAAGAAAATAACAATATTTGAGATAAGAGTTTCCTGATCTCTGAGATCAGCCATCACCTTCGAAGGATCAACACTGGATCATTCTTTGCCCTATTTTAATGTGAGTTCAAGTTCATATTTGTTGTTTATCTTTAGAAACATTCTACTGTCTAAGTCATTTTGAGATCCCTCCCTCCACCCCTATAAATTCTAAGTTGTTGATTTCATTTCAATTGTGGAACCCAAAATCCTGGAATGTTTGAAAGCTGTACGTCATATATTGTGTTTGATTGGAATGCAAACCATGGACTTCCAGGCTCCAAGTAATGGTAGAATTGGGCTGGGCTCCCTTCATCCTACAGGAAACAAAGAAAGATTATCAGCTGAATTGAAGTTGGCAACGAGAAAGTGTCCTGTTTGGGGAATTAATCTGATTTTGAAAAACAGAATCTCAGGAAGGAATCCTCTTGAACAGATAGAAAGAAAGGTAACATTCTCAGAGTACTGTAAAAGGACTGGTTTTTATAGGAGTCCAATGAATAAATCATCTCATTGCTCTATAGTTACATGAGAGAGGTGGGAATGCCATAGTGCCAGGGAACTGCAGAGCTTCCATGGTAACTGGGGACCCAGCTGCTGCTCAAGCACATGTAATCTCAAATCTACTAAGTGTTTGGGGTTTTTGCTTTAAAATTCTTTTATTCAATTCTATTTTATACTTCTTAGAAGTAATAACTATATCCTTCAAGTATTTTAAAGAAATTACAGATAAATGTGAATTCCATATTCTCATTAGCTTTCTGTATATTCTGTCCAACTTTTTGTACTATTTCCTTTAACAAATTTCCAAGTAAGGAAGCTTCCATTGAAATGAATATATTTCTCCAACACTTGGAAATTTAAAAAATTTTCTCAAAGATAATTCGGCTTTTTTCTTTGCATGCACAGCTGAATTCTTTATACACATGTAAAGTGGTGTCTCATTCAGGAGTCAGGGCTCTTCCCTCAACCTACACTTGTGTGGCTGTTTGTTCTGTGATCATCTGACAGACTGGGCAGTCCAGACAGTCTACTGGACATTCCTAAACTTCAACCTTTTCAAGAAAGTCAGTGAATACATCATTAGAGCTACTTTAGGACTTCTTTTACTCAGTGCACTGTCACATTTTACCCACCCTTGTTGTATGTATCCATAGTTTGTTCTTTCCTATCGGTCAGTAGTGTCCACTGTATACTAGCACAACCTGCACTTGACCATCTGCTCATAGAAGGGTATTTGGGACATTTGCTCTCCAGTTTCAGGCTCTTAAGATGAGAGCTATTGTAAACATTAGTCAATAGGTTTTAGAGTAAACATAGGGCTCCATTTATGTGTAGTTTTCAGAATTTAGCTATTTTGTCCATTTTTCTTACAATATTCTTTAATCTTCAAATATCCCATTTTATCAAGTCTCTGATGGCATAGTTGCTTTGTAGGCTCCTCTTCTAGTAATACAGCTTGTAAATTCCCATACTTGTTTTTCTTTTAATTTTTTTCTTCTTATCTCTAACTATGGATCTATGAAAATAAACTAGAAGTGTAAATTATTATATATAAATTCAGATCTATTGGTAAGAATGTAAACTCTTGTTTCCCCAAGGTCAACTTCTCTTGGGCAGGAACAGAGTAAGCTATGAACTTGATTCATCATATTCAGGAAGAGATTCTATAAAAAGAATCCAGCAAAGTTACTAGATTCTGTGGCTTCTTTGTAGAAATTTTTTGAACATCATGGGAAGGTTCATTCCATCTCACTCAGAAAGCAGAGTTTGCTCAGTTCCCCCAGGTGAAAACCATCTCCAACTACTGCAGTAGTTGGAAAGAAGACAGACTTGTGCGGATGAAAGTACCACTGCCAGGTCACTGTGAGGTATAAATCTCCTCTTCCCTCCTACAGAGCCAGTCTTCAGCATGTGAAGGTGCAAAGTCTGAAAACTAGAGACTGTATCTATCTGTGTGGTGAACAATAGTAATAATCCTTACTTTAATTTTGTGTACTCAAAACTGGACAATCTATGTGAATATTTTTATGATTTTTGGTGCTGTCCCAGTGACTTAATGTTGAGGGTGACACTCCATGGGAGGGCCCTGATGTTCTTACTGCAGGATGGAAAACTCAGCTGATGATGAAACTCTGTCAGTGAATCCAAATTGAAGCTAGGTTTGTGATCTACTTGTGTGCAGCTCCTGCTAGAATTCTAATTTGAATGGATTCCTGGAAGAAGCATGTTCTCATGCAGTAAATCTCTGAACATAGGTATTACAAGTAAGCTCCTAGTTAACACAAGTATGGCTGGTCTCAAACTATATCATGGATGGAAAACCTTTAGATGAAACTTTGGAAACTATACTTAGCATAAAACTTTATTGGAATATAGCCAATCTCCTCAGGTACAGGGTGTCTTTTGCTGTTCTCTTCAAAGGCAGATTTGAATACTGTGACAATGACCTCTGGACTTGCAAACTTCAAATATACTCACTTATTATTATATACTTATTATTCTCATACAATTCCTGCTACCTTCCTTGCTTTGACTATAAATATACAGACCCACAAGTGAGTAACTGTCCAGCTAGATTAATTTGAATCCTGGAGAATCAGACATGCAGAAGCTAATTTCATTCAATCACATTATGGGCTGAATTACAAGACTATTCTCTTATGAGTAGCTGCTCCCTGGTGGTTGAGTACTTAGCATTCAGTGCTCTTTCTCTCTCTGATGAGTAGATTTGCCATTTCAATCATATCAGAAATTACAATAAACAGGACTGTAAAAATAAATTACTTAAAAAACACTCTCCACTTGTATTGAAATCTTACAGTTAAAATAGAGCCCCTGCATCAGAAGTCACCCTGCCAGCATTTTAATGCCACATAAATAAGGTGAAGGTATGAGTCACTTGAACTGAATTATATTAAGTACACAAGAGTTGGATTTAATATCTTTCTCTGGCTAAATATGTCCTAGTAGAATTTTAAAATGAAGCTAAGCTACAAAATGAAATTCAGTTCATAGCAAGGGTCTGCTGTGTATTGTTATAGGCCTTGAAATTTCATTTCCAGCCTTTGTAAGCTGATAGACCTTCTAAACTAGTAGAATTCACTGACAGGGGGCATCTTCTCTGAAACCACTTTTGAAACACACCAGTGCATCTCAAAAATATGAGAGGTTCTTCCTTTCATCAGCGGGTTTCACGTGACACGCTAACACCTTAGACTTGTACACAGTTTCACAGGGAAAAGTCAACCCTAGATGGCAGTGCATCCAGAAAGAAGCAAGTAAATTCTTTTAATGCCACTTGATTAATGCTATATTTAATTTCACATTTGTGCCCACAATATAACTCAAATTTTCAAGAATAACAAAAAATAATTTTATCACTCTCTGCATGTGGTCGGTGTTCTCCAACTACTCTGTATAGGCAAATATTAGTAACTGTCAGTCCATGGTGAGAGGTTCAGCCATCATGTATTTTTTGTTTTGTTTTGTTTTGTTTTTTTAATCTTTATTGGTACATTAAATATACACATCATGCTGCACTCCATAATGGGGATTTGTACCAGTATAAGACACAACTTAATTCCCATTTTTTTCCCATGGCCCTACTCACCCTAGCACCCCCCCATATAAATAAAATTTGTTTCCTTACTTTTTTATTACAATCTCAACATTTTCCCCTTTCACCCTATTTTACATTGAGCATTTTCTATTTCACAATATATAACATATAATGCTAGGACTCATTACATCTTTATTTTCTCATACCAGAGAAAAGATGCGATATGTACCTATCTGTGCCCTATTTATTTCACTTATGAGGATGTCCTCAAGGTATGTCCATTTAAGTAGAAATGATTCAAACTTATCATTTTTTATGGCAGAGTAATACTCCATTCTGTAGAAGAACCACAGATTTTTATCCAGTCTCCAGTTGATGGACACTTGGGTTGTTTCCAAGATGTAGCAATCACAAATTGGGCTGCTATAAACATGGGTGCACATATGTCACTGTGATATGAGTCTTTTAATTCTTGTGTGTATATACCTAGCAGGGCAATGGCCGGGTCAAATGGGACCGTCAAGCCTAGCTTTTGGAGGATTCTCCAAACTGATTTCCACAGGGGTTGTATGAGTCTACAGTCCCACCAACAGTGGAGAAGAGTTCCTTCTTCTCCACAGCCTCGCCAACATTTACCGTTGGCTGATTCTGAAATCAGCCATCATGTTTGTTTTTTTTTTTTAAATTATCTTTATTGGTACATTAAATATACACATCATGATTGCACTCCATAATGGGGATTTGTACCAGTATAAGACACAACTTAATTCTCATTTTTTCCCATAGCCCCACCCACCCTACCACCCCCCCATATATATAAAATTTGTTTCCTTACTTTTTTGTTACAATCTCAACATTGTCCCCT
>PVIR01026429.1:0-23943 GCA_004026965.1 Petromus typicus | reverse complement strand
AGCTGACATTCATCGCTGCTTTAAAAACTGAAATAAACTTGTTTTGCTAGTGATTGTTTAACTGTATTATAACATCCATACATGAAGAATTTATTAGCTGGCATAGTAGCACTTGCCTGTAACCATGGCACTCAGGATGCTGAGCCAGGAGGATTGCCATGAATTTGAGGCCCGCCTGTGCTACGTGAGATCATGTTTTAAAGAACAAAAGCCAAACAGCAACAACAATAATAAAAGACTGTCTTTCCTGTTAGAACCATAGAACATTGGAGCATAAATGTTGCCATTTACTGTAACTTTACCCTGGTTGTGGGTTGTGGCTGTGGGAAGGATTATGGCACCAGGAGCATTTGCAAGAAAGTACCTTTTAAGTAGAAGGATTGTATAGAGACTAGAACTAAAACATTGACTTGTTCAGTGTTTTTGTTTAACAGAGATTTAGTTCTCTGTGGTGGGAACATGTATGAAATAATTTCTTTTCTTACTCTCTTCAGACTCCTGGGCATACCCCTTCTTTAAGATGGGATGAGACACCAGGTCGTGCAAAAGGAAGTGAAACTCCTGGAGCAACCCCTGGCTCAAAAATTTGGGACCCCACGCCAAGTCATACACCTGCAGGGGCTGCTACCCCTGGCCGAGGTGACACACCTGGCCACGCGACCCCAGGCCACGGAGGTGCAACTTCTAGTGCTCGTAAAAACAGATGGGATGAGACCCCCAAAACTGAGAGAGGTATGCTGGGGTTGGGCTGTGCCTGTGGGTACAGGGCTTGGTGACAGAGCAGAGCAGATTATATGCCTCTTCCTTTCCCTTTCTTGCAGAGAGGGTGATGGTGTATTTCATAAAGAATTTTAGAAGAAAATAGCTTATAGATTGTAACCTTTTATTTTTTCATTTGGTTAAATATACCAGACATTAAACGTATTATGTTAATTGTCTTTACACAATTGTGTGCTAAGTGCAGAATGACACAAAAATTGCCTACATCTGCATAGTGAGTGATGTTGTGATATGTTAAAAATAACCTTATTTCCTGTTACCAGTATGTACATGGGTTTATGCATTTTAGAAAAGCAGCAGTGGGGCTGGGAGTTTAGCTCAGTGGTTCTGGCATCTGTCTGGCAAGTGCAGGGTCCCAAGTTTGATCTCCGTTATACACACACCACAGTGTTGGGCATGGTGACTCATGCGTGTAATCCTAGCACTTGAGGGAGAGGCAGGATTGGTGTGAGTTTGAGGTTAGCTTGGGCTATATAATGAGGTTAGGACCAGCCTGAACTACAGAGTGAGACCTTGTCTCAAATAAAAACAGATAAAAAAGCAACACAAAAAAAAAAGTATAAAAGAGAACACTGAATTTTAAATGTGTCCCTGTTTTAGGAATACTCTGCTTCTGAATGTATGAGATTGGATGTGTAGTAGAGTGAACAGTGTTGCTTTAACAGTGGTTAACATCTTGGCCTTTCTGGCCTTTTCTTTTTGAAGACACTCCCGGCCATGGAAGTGGATGGGCTGAGACTCCTCGAACAGATCGTGGTGGAGATTCAATTGGGGAGACACCGACTCCTGGAGCCAGTAAAAGAAAGTCCCGTTGGGATGAGACCCCGGCCAGTCAGATGGGTGGAAGCACTCCTGTTCTGACACCTGGAAAGACACCCATTGGCACCCCAGCCATGAACATGGCCACCCCAACTCCAGGTAGAAACTTGAGAATCATCACGTTTTCTTCAGGAAGTAGTTCAGTTTTTTCTTTGTGGTTTTCTGAATGCCATTCGTGACAGTTTTACAGGAATAAGAATACATAGAATTAGTCTTAGTTTGCATTTGTAAAATGAAAGGGATTAAATATTAGGGTTGATCTTGTCTTATGTCACAGATACTTGTACCTCATACTGTAAATTGTTACAGAAGTTTGTTATTTTGGTAGGTCACATAATGAGTATGACTCCTGAACAACTTCAGGCATGGAGGTGGGAGAGAGAAATTGATGAGCGAAACCGACCACTCTCTGATGAAGAATTAGATGCCATGTTTCCAGAAGGATACAAGGTAGTTACAGTGAACTTCATTGGGATGATACTGAGGATAGAAATTTTCAGTTCTGGTGAAAAAATGGGCAAGTTTGCATTGACCCTCCCCAGATTTACTAATGCTATTCCATACTCGGGGCCATTTCAAAAATATATTCCAGCTATTAGTCCAGAAAATAATAGAGCTGAGATGAGCAGTAGGAAGCAGCAGTTATTTTCTGCAAGTGATAAATTTCAAGGATTCATGTACGTTGTGGGCATCCTTTGGGAGCCTCGGCCTCAGCGTGTGCAGTAGCACGCTTCGTGCGCCAGGCCCTCGTGTAAGCGAGGCGAGAGCCTGTGAGCCATGTCCTCGGCCCTGGAGGCCTTGTGAATTGTATTTTCTTAGTACTTGGTCCTCTGGAATACCTGCTCACCTGAAGCTTCTCTGGTTATATAACTGGTGTCGTAACCAAGATTGGAACCTGTCATCTCTCTGATGATCTTTCCAGGGACTGTTGTTCTTTCGTAGTTTGCAGTGTGTTCTAATGTTGGTTTCCTGATGTGATGATACACTTCAAAAATGTAAACTTTCACATAATGTTGTGGACATAGGCTGCCTGATGTTGACTGCCCAGTGTCTTCCTTGGTTGTAGTCACTGATTTCTTTAGTATCAGTAGGAGTAATTCTCTAGTGAATCCTACCAATGAGTAAAATCCTTAAAAGTAAATGTTGAAAAGCATTAGACTTAAAAGTTCTTAATGCACACTGCTGCTGCTGTAATTGATGTGATTTCATCAGTGTCCCAGAGAATAAATTCCAGTTTATGCAGAGTGCTTAGTCAGAGGTCCCTGCTTACACATACATAGACTAGCAGCACAAAAAAGGATAACAAAACACACGTCTTTAATATAGGGTGATCTTAAATCTAGTTGATATTTGTAGACATGATAGGTAAGGCTCATTGGAGAAGACCTGCCTGTGCTTCTTGGCCTGCTAAGGCATTGTTTTTTGTTTATTTATTCATTTTTAGTTTTTTGAGACAAAGTCTCGCTTTGTACTTCAGGCTGGTGCTGAACTCAGCCTAGAACTTAGCAGTCCTCCTGCCTCTGCCTCCTGAGTGCTTGGGTTACAGGCCTGAACCACCACACCCAGCACTGTGGTATGTGGTACTGCTTGTTGATGGGCATGAGTCACCATGCCCGGCATTGTTGTATGTGGTTCCTGAGGATCGAACTTAGGATTTTGTGCTTGCAAGTCAGGTGTTAGAACCACTGAGCTAAATCCTGGCCCAAGAAGTTATATTTTTAAGAAAGCCAAAAAAGTTTTCTATAAACTCTTTTTTAAAGTTCTTTGTGTTTTAGCCCATATATTTACAAAAATTTCTCATTTTGCTAAATAGTTTAATTAGGCGATGTGTACTTTACAAGACTTTGATAAATCTTCATTTTAGTTTATGGATTTATCTCATGTAGAATGGCAGACTTCCATACAGGTTTGTTTTTATAGTGCAGTAGCATATGTCAGTTTTCATTTTATTACTAAAATATGTAACCTTTACACATTTGCACTATGTGAATTTATTTCTATTTATATAAATACCTGTACATTTTATTTTTCTTAAAAGAACTGTTTTGTAGATCACTCATTCAGATTTTACAGTTTCCAAATTTTAATTTTTCATGTTGGAATAAAGTGATCAGAATTTAATAGGGCTGCCTCATGCATTCCCTTTCCCCCCCCACATTCCCCCCTCCTACTTACTTAAATTCTGATTAGCAGATAAGAGATAGGAATATTTGTCATAAATGTTTTAAACTTTTGATTAAGGTAGAACAGTGGGATAGGTATTTTTTCTCCAAGTAGTTAAAACATCTAGCTAATAACCTATAAACTGTTTCAAATGTAAATACTACTCATTATGTTGTTCTATATTTTATATAAAGTCAGGAAAGTGCTAAACTGTCTTTCAACTCTCTTAGGTACTTCCGCCTCCAGCTGGTTATGTTCCCATTCGAACCCCGGCCCGGAAGCTGACAGCAACTCCAACACCATTAGGTGGAATGACAGGATTCCACATGCAAACAGAAGACAGAACTATGAAAAGTGTCAATGACCAGCCATCCGGAAATCTTCCATTTTTAAAACCTGATGATATTCAGTACTTTGATAAACTCTTGGTAAGTGATTTTAGGGAAAATAAATTATTACATTTTGAGAGTTAAAATTATAGCATCTTTACTTACCTTTAATTTTTTTTATTGTAGGTTGATGTTGATGAATCAACACTTAGTCCAGAAGAACAAAAAGAAAGAAAAATAATGAAATTGCTTTTAAAAATTAAGAATGGAACACCTCCAATGAGAAAGGTAAGTATCAGCTTAAGTCATTATGTTGGTTATATTTTTGTGCTTAGAAAGTTTAAGTTCTCCGAGGGTGCAGAATTGGGGAAAGTTAAGGTAGTGTAAAGGTTTAGTATTATGTATCAAAGGTTTTTTTTTTTTGAGATGAGAGCATTGTGATATGTGGTACTGGGGATTGAACTTGAAACCTTGCATTTGCCAGGTAGATGCTGGAACCACTGAGCTAAATCCTGGGCTCTGTATCAAAGAATTTTGTACTATTAAGGACACAGAAAAAGAAAATTCTTCTGTGTATCCTTCTTTTTTTTTTTTTTTTTGAGACAGAGTCTTGCTTTGTAGTTCAAGCTGGTCCTGAACTCAGCCTCAAACTCAGCAGTCCTCCTGTCTCTGCCCCCCAAGTGCTGGGAGTATAGGAGTGAGTCACCACACCCCGCATTGTTGTGTGTGGTTACCAAGGAATTGAACCCTGTCCCTGTGCTTGCAAGGCAGATGCGGGAACCACTAAGCTAAATCCCGGCCCCATCTCCTGTGTGTTCTTAAGGGTAGTAGATATAAGGCTTGAATGTAATGGGTGAAATTATGTGAGGAGTAATTGTGTTAGCACCAAGTGGGCATAAAGCTGGTTCTTAGGGATTGTGAGTTGTATCGCAGGTACTGGGCTTCTTAGACTTCAGTCACCCCTTTGTCACATAGTTCAAACTCTAGAGTCCTTGTGCTGCTCTGTAAAATATCTGCCAAAGTATACACTGAAATGTGAAATTCTTGGTATCTTCTGGGAGAAATTTGCTCTTTTGCAAATATTTGATTGGAGAGAATTTACTCCTTTTACTTTTTTTCCCCAGGCTGCATTGCGCCAGATTACTGATAAAGCAAGGGAGTTTGGAGCTGGGCCTCTGTTTAATCAGATTCTTCCTCTGCTGATGTCTCCTACACTTGAGGATCAGGAACGCCATTTGCTTGTGAAAGTTATTGATAGGATATTGTACAAACTAGATGACTTAGTACGACCGTATGTGCACAAGGTTTGTTGTTGTCGAGTATTATTTTCATTTTTTATCTTTCTTTCCAAGTGCTGTCTCTAGTGGTTTTAGATTTTAAGTTAGAAGGAATTTATGACTTTGACTTTTTTTACCAGTTTCTGTATTCTTAAAGTTTAAAAATTCTTTTAAAAAAGCAGATTATATACATCCACAGTAGAAAGGGAAAGTTCACCCCTGTAGTTAGTTCACTGCACAGTGTTCAGTGGACCAGGATCAGATGTACTTGTCCACAAGTACAAACATCACACATACAGGTGCAGGTTTACATAGTAGATGTGACCTTTTGCCATTTTTACTATAATGAGTTCATATTTTTTGGTCTTACAAAAAGGAACTGACTGCTTTGGTAATGGCAATTGTAAGTTTTCTTCCTTTCTTTACTGAGGATTGAAGCTTGGGCTCCCATATGCTAGGAAAGTCCCCTTTTAAAATTATATTTTGAGACAAGTCCTCACCAAGTTGTAAGTACAAGCTTAGAGGTTACAATCCTCTTTGAGTTTATCTGTTACCTGAGGTTACAGATATGCACTACCATTCCTGTTTTCTTTTTTTTTTTGATTTTTGATTTTTTGTGTTTTGTTTTTTGAGACAGGTTCTTCTGTAGTTCAGACTGGCCCTGAGCTCAGCCTTGAATTCACAGCAATCTTCCTGCCTCTGCCTACCAAGTGCTAGGATTAAAGGCGTGAGCCACCACGCCTGGCACTGTGGTATGTGGCACTGATTGCTGGTGGGAATCGAACCTGGACCCTTGCACTTGTAAGACAAGCATCAGAACCACTCTAAATCCCCAGCCCACTATTCCTGTTTTCTGTTTGAAAAGTGTTAAAAAGGGCCAAGGATGTAGCTCAGTGGTACCTTGCCTGCCAGGCAAGCCTAAAGGTCCTGAGTTCAATCCCTAGTACTGAACAATAAAAAGAATTTTAAAATGCTAAATATTTGTTAATCTACATGGTTACCAGTTCACTGAAATTTTCACCTGTATCGGGGTTTGACGTTCTGTAATTAAAATTTTTTAATTTTTCCCTTGATTAGCAGTCCTGATAACTTTAAATTTCTCTTTTACTTTGACAATAATTATTATAAAAAATAAGCTGCTCTTTTTGATTTTCAGATTCTTGTGGTCATTGAACCACTGTTGATTGATGAAGATTACTATGCCAGAGTTGAAGGCCGAGAGATCATCTCTAATCTGGCAAAGGTATTCTCATTCAGTTTCTAGACAAGAGAGCCTGAATCTGTTGAGATTATTTGGTTAGAGAAAATCGTGGTTGAAAGTTGATGTTACAAGCTTGAATCTTTTCCTCTTAGGCTGCTGGTCTGGCTACTATGATCTCCACCATGAGACCTGACATTGACAACATGGATGAGTATGTCCGTAACACGACAGCTCGAGCCTTTGCCGTTGTTGCTTCTGCCCTCGGCATCCCTTCTTTATTGCCATTTTTAAAAGCTGTGTGCAAAAGCAAGAAGTCTTGGCAAGCCAGACACACAGGCATTAAGATTGTACAGCAGATAGCTATTCTCATGGGCTGTGCCATCTTGCCACATCTCAGAAGCTTAGTTGAAATCATTGAGCATGGTAAGTTGTCTTTTGTAGGACGGATTGTCCTGAAATTTGGGCTATGGAATCAGGGAGCTGAGTGGATGGGCCTAACTGCATAGACTCCTTGTATTTTATGCTAGGGTTTTTGATTCTGTTGTCATCAGCCTGGCTCATACTGTTCTAGTCTTATTTTATCTTGTGAGAGTAGATTCTGCAGTTTGCTTAACTGGTTATCACTAGAATGTGGTTGAGAACGGAGATGAGGTGTAGTGTTAATGTGTAGGTTAAGCCTGTGTTTGGTTTCGTAGGTCTCGTGGATGAGCAGCAGAAAGTTCGAACCATCAGTGCATTGGCCATTGCTGCCTTGGCTGAAGCTGCGACTCCTTATGGTATCGAGTCTTTCGATTCTGTGCTGAAGCCTCTGTGGAAGGGTATTCGTCAACACAGAGGAAAGGTCAGGCGCCAGTTAAATGCTGAGCTTGAATTTCTGTGAAAGAGTTAAGGCCACACAGGTCTAATTTTCTGATTTTTTTTTTCCTTTTTAAATTCAAAAATAGGGTTTGGCTGCTTTCTTAAAGGCTATTGGGTATCTTATCCCTCTCATGGATGCAGAATATGCCAACTATTATACCAGAGAAGTGATGTTAATCCTAATTCGAGAATTCCAGTCTCCTGATGAAGAAATGAAGAAAATTGTGCTAAAGGTAATGATTTTCCATTGTTACATATTTGTTAACCGTAACTGGGTGTGTTTCATAATACAAAGGGAATTTCACTTGTTTTGCCTTAAAGTCAGTAGTGTGTCTTAATCAGTACTGTGTTTGCTTGCTTGTTTTTGACCTTTAGGTGGTAAAACAGTGTTGTGGAACAGATGGTGTAGAAGCAAACTACATTAAAACCGAGATTCTTCCTCCTTTTTTTAAACACTTCTGGCAGCACAGAATGGCTTTGGATAGAAGAAATTACCGACAAGTAAGCTTTTATTGTTAAAAATGTTTTTAGGGCCAAGGATATAGCTCAGTGGCACTGTGCCTGCCTGGCAAGTATAAGGTGCTGAGTTTGGTCCCTGATACCAAAAAAAAAAAAAAAAAAAAGTTTGTAGATCATTTTTATCAACTTTTCTTCCATTATCTCATAGTTTGTATGTGTTTGATTTGGAAAAGAATTGGATTTTCATCATCCACTTAACTTTCATTTTAATTTTGTGTATAGGGGATTGATTGATTGATTGATTAATTGATGATGGCACTGGGCAGTGAATGGAAGGTAATGAACAGGTGTCCTGTAAATGAACTATATCCCCAGCCATTTCAAAAATTTGTTTTATTTTTGAGATGGAATCCCTCTGAACTGTCTAGGCTGAGCACTAACCTTGCCATCCTCCTGCCCCCACTGCCAAGTAGCTGGGATTGTGCCACACTGTGTCCTGCAAGATCCATGTCTGTCTAGAATGCTCAGTATTCTCAGTATTCTAGCAACTTGTCTCAGGGTCATTTAGATTTTCTAGTGACTTTCTTTATTTTTCTTTTAAGTTTTTTGAGACAGGGCCTCGCTTTGTAGTTCAAGCTGGCCCTGAACTCACTATATAGCCCAGGCCAGCCTCGAACTCACAGCAGTCCTCCTGCCTGTGCCTCCTGGGTGCTGGGATTACAGGCCTGAGCCACCCTGCCTGGCTCTGGTGACTTTTTCTTTTTTTTTAGACAGGGTCTTGCTTTGTAGTTCAGGCTGGCCCTGAGCTCAGCCTCCAACTCACATCACAGCAATCCTCCTGCCTCTGCCTCCCCAGTGCTGGGATTACAGGCGTGAGCCACCACGCCTGGCACTGTGGTATGTGGTACTGACTGCTGCTGGACGTGAGTCTCCACGCCCAGTATGGTATGTGGTTGCCGGGGAATCGAACCCAGGTCCTTGCGCTTGCAAGACAGGCGCTGGAACCACTGAGCTAAATCCCTGGCCCTCTGGTGACTTTTTCTTAAAGTTTACGCATTAGAAGTTATCTTTTCACAGCATGTTTATTGGCCCTATAGTCCATTTAGAATATTAAGATGTGGTGATCTTTGGGGAAGCAGTAGATTTAAAGGTCTGTCTTTTGTCCTTACAGTTAGTTGACACCACTGTGGAGTTAGCAAACAAAGTAGGTGCAGCAGAAATCATATCCAGGATTGTGGATGACCTGAAAGATGAAGCTGAGCAGTACCGAAAAATGGTGATGGAGACAATTGAGAAAATTATGGGCAACCTGGGAGCAGCTGATATTGATCACAAACTTGAAGAACAACTGATTGATGGTATTCTTTACGCTTTCCAAGAGCAGACTACAGAGGTAATGATAACTAATTAGTATGGCATTCTGCTGTGACTTTCATATCTATAGAAAAGTCTTTAAGTTTTCAAGTAACTCTTCCTAAAAGGTAATTACATTTGGAATAATTTTTAAAACATATATATTTTCTGCTGTTTATCAAATGTTCATTTTACCCTACATTTTGGAGTTAATTAAAAAACAATTGGGTGGTTGGAAGAAGTTGGATAATGCTCTTTGGCTTGTCGGTCACAGAGAAACAGTTGTGGTTCTTGCTTTTTTTTTTTTTTTTTTTTTTTTTTTTTTTTTTTTTTTTTTGATATGACTTTGCTTCTCTGTCTTAGGACTCAGTCATGTTGAATGGCTTTGGCACAGTGGTCAATGCCCTTGGGAAACGAGTCAAACCATACTTGCCTCAGATCTGTGGGACAGTTTTGTGGCGGCTCAACAATAAGTCAGCCAAAGTTAGGCAGCAGGCAGCAGACTTGATCTCTCGCACTGCGGTGGTCATGAAGACGTGCCAGGAGGTGAGCTTTCCTGTCACGTTCTTGGTTCCTCCGTGAGCAGCCTGGTGTGAGCAGTGACACTTTAACGTTTCTCCTTGATTTTAGGAAAAGTTGATGGGCCACCTGGGTGTCGTGCTGTATGAGTATTTGGGTGAAGAGTACCCTGAGGTGTTGGGCAGCATTCTCGGAGCACTGAAGGCTATTGTAAATGTCATAGGTATGGAATTTACTGGTCACATAGACTTTTTGTTGTTGTTTTTGACTTTTTTTTGAAAAGTAAAATACAGAATCATATTTAGGAGTTGGGTGGTTTTTATTACTTTTCTTAAAAACGCACCTCAAGATTGTAGTAATGTGAGAAGCAGTCACAAAAACTATATATTACTAAGCCCATCTTCTGCTTTGTGGGAAAAAGAGCAAATTGGGGAGTGGTGAGGTGAGGACACAGTGTAGCTTGGGGTTTTGAAGTCAGGGGAGAGGGACTTGGAGAACACATAAAACTATGGCGGTGTTCTCTGTCATGTTCTTGGGGGAGGGGCAGCCCTGGAGCTTTAATTTAGTTTCAGAATTAAATTGCAGGTAGTCATTCCATCTTGGAGTAATACATTGTGATGACAAATTTTTTGATTCCTGTCAATCCAAGGAACATAATTCGGAAGAGAAGTAGATTGATAAAGTCGTTATCTTTTTATATCCAAATCTTTAAACCTGTCCAGTTTTCTAACTCAAAGTAACAGTAACACCTATGTTATAAACATTTTTGGATATGAAGAACAAAGGTTTTTGTTTTAGGGACGTATAAAAATGCAGATTATGATATGCAGAGCGAACATGATTTCTTGTGTTTAATTTCACTGTAATTGAATGAAGTGCCATCTGAAGTAACTCCTTGGTTCGACGAAAGCTAAGAAGAGATCAGAATAGCTGTCTGTGGTAGCCACTGCATTTATGCAGGGTATATGGGTCTTTGGTTCATTGACATATATGAAATTCCCAATTTAGCCCATTCACGTCTGCTGGAATGGTAGCGGCTTGTAAGAGTGAGTTACTTGGCCACTTTTGGGGCACTGATTTGCAGGGAGTTGTGAGCCAGGCTGTGTGTAGGGCAACAGGAAGACCTCGAGAGAGCAGAGCAAGCACTTCTAGTTAGAGCAAGAGCCCCTGCCAGCTGCCTCCTTTCTTCTCTCTTCGTAGGTGTAAATCCCATCCAAGTATGCCCTGCATTGCAGGGAGACTGGAGCTCTGTATGTTTTGCAGTTAAAGGGTAAGGGGGCCCTTTCTGGAAAATTTTGCTTTAATTTACATGTCTGCCTCTGGCTTACATTGTTGTGTATGGCCAGAACGTAAGCTGTCCCCATACTTAATGTCAGTGTACAAGTACATTTCAGAACCAAAGAAAACCTTTTTTTTTGTTGTTACTGAGTATCCATCATTCTTTAAATCACTTCACTGATTTCTTTCATTTCTATGCATAATCAGAAGTTCTTAATGAAAAGTTCAGACAGTTCTGAATCTGGTCAGAATCTGGGGCTTTCCCTTTCCTTAGGCAGCTGTGAGTTTGTATCTGTGCCTAGTCACATGTACGTTATGATGTAAAAGCCAGAATGTGTGCAGAAGCTGCCCCAGAGTGCTGACGCAGTGCTGACTTCCATTGTGTAGGTATGCATAAGATGACCCCGCCAATTAAGGATCTGCTGCCCCGACTCACTCCCATCTTGAAGAACAGGCATGAGAAAGTGCAGGAGAACTGTATCGACCTTGTTGGGCGCATTGCTGACAGGTGAGCGGGTGGCCTAAGCAGGCATATAAAGTGTACATGTAGTCCTTTGGTGTGGAGCTAGTAGGATTGGCTCAGAGTTGCAAATGCTGCTCTCACTCAGGGCGTCCAGTGTTGACACATAGGGTCACTTCAGCTCCATTTGCAGTGAGGAGTTGCGGTATAGTTTTGATCACATCAGCTCTTTTGAGGAGTAATAACTTGTTTAATGCTTGAATAGTTAATGATTTCGGAACTCAGTTTGCACACTGACCTTTTAAAAACTTTTGGGGAATCTGGGGTTGTGGCTCATTGTAAGAGTGTTTGGCATATATGAGTCCGTGGGTTTAGTTCCAATGCTACACAAAAATTTTAACACCACAAAAATTTTTTTTTAATTAGGGGAGCTGAATATGTGTCTGCGAGAGAGTGGATGAGGATTTGCTTTGAACTTTTAGAGCTTCTAAAAGCTCACAAAAAAGCTATTCGTAGAGCCACAGTCAACACATTTGGCTATATTGCAAAGGCCATTGGGTGAGTATTTCTTTTTGTTATGTTGCAATAGATTTGTTGTGGTTTTAGGAAATGCTTGTATGTAGGAATCTCTTGAGACATAGTATGATTAATGCATTTGAGAAAGTGTTTCCTTTAGCCATTGACCTTACACATTATAAAGTGTTTTAAAAAATGTAAAATTGGGCTGGGGATTTAGCTCAGTGGTTCTGGGGCCTGCCTTGCAAATGCAAAGGCCAAGGTTTGATCCCAGCAAACACATACAACAATGCCGGCTATGGTATCTCACACCTGTAATCAAGCACTTGGGAGGCAGAGGCAGGAGGATTGCTGAGTTGAGGCTGATTAAAGGACCAGCCTGAACTACAAAGCGAGACCCTGTCTCAAAACTTAAAAAAAAAAAATCTAGAATAGGTGGAGGGCTTTAAAATTTCCATTAATCAGCTTTAGATATTTTCAGGGAGGGAAATAGTTCCGTTTTCAGAATAATTTCAAATTTTTAGTCCTTTTAGGATATTGTTTAAAAAATTAAGGCACTTTTAGTATCACAGCATAATTTATATCTTACATTAGGATATTGTATATTTTTTAAATGTCTTATGATTAGTCCATAAATTTAAGTGAATTACAGCTTTAGGAGATAATCAGTGCTTATTTGCCTCTTCATCAGAACCATACTAGGCAGGGCATAGTGATGCAGAAAGTGAAGCACTAGCGTGCTGTGCCTTAGTCACTTCACAAAGGAGCGCTTCCAACAGACGGGAGGCAGCTGGATTGGTCGAGCCCCCCACCTCACAAGACACTCACTCTCTCCTGTGCTTTGGTAACAGTGTTCATTTCAGTGTCGGTGGGATGATGGAGTTGGCAGCACCCACGCAGCTGCCCGTTGCCCGCGTCTTCATGGGCTGTGGTGGGCGGTGCTTACAGGGAGGCCAGACCCGTGAGCGGGCGAGGCTAGAGCTCCGCCTGTGATCTCGTCAGCTTTACTGTCTGTTCTGGCCACGCAGGTGCCAAAGCTCACAGGTGGCTTGATCCCTTTACACTTCAGAACATTTAAAGATGGAAGTGATGTTTGAAAATTAATCCACTTTTGTCTTTATAACTGAAACAGTGTCACTGACTTGAAAATGCTGCGTGTTTTTCATAAAACGACCAAGTCCCTAGTGATCACTCACTCGACTCCTTTTTCGCCCCTGAAGGATTCTGACTTGTGCTGTAAGTTTGCTGACTCTTCTCCCTTTCTAGCCCTCACGATGTACTGGCCACGCTTCTCAACAACCTCAAGGTGCAGGAGAGGCAGAACAGGGTGTGCACAACCGTGGCCATCGCCATCGTGGCCGAGACCTGCTCCCCCTTCACAGTGCTCCCCGCCTTGATGAACGAGTACAGAGTGCCCGAGCTGAACGTTCAGAACGGGGTGCTGAAGTCGCTCTCCTTCTTGTTTGAATATATTGGTGAGATGGGCAAAGACTACATTTATGCCGTGACACCGTTACTGGAAGATGCTTTAATGGATAGGTAAGTGACCTGGGCTAAATGCAAGGAAAAGTAATTACCAGGTGACCTTTTTGTTGCGATGTTGTTAGAAAATGTTGCTGGGGTATGGTGGCACACGTCTGAAATCCCAGCACTGGGAAGGCTGAGCAGGAGGAACACTTGAGTTTGAAGTGGGCCTGAGTGATGTAGTGAGATGCTGTCTCCCCCCACTCCCACCCCTTCACCAAGAAGAGCAGATAGAAATTTGGATTTGTACAAAACTGTAGTATTACTCTATGTAGTTGTAGTTTTCTCCTCCCAAGTTTTTCCTCTTCCAGTTTTAATCCCCATTCATATCCAGATGGCAATGTCTCAGGGTACATTTGAAAAGCAGTAACCGATGGATTCACCCTAAATTAGTCAGATATAACTAGAGGCAACAGTGAGCATGAAATGATGCGGTGGACCTGATCTGTGCACCTTTTATTGCAAGAGAACCCAGAGTTCCCTTGGTGTGAACCGCTTGACATAGCCAGCCATAGCTGCCCTGCTCCTGTCTTGGCCCTGGGGACACTGCAGCTCCAGTTATGTGACTGACACAACACATCTTTGCCTTTGCCATGTGGACAGACACGTGGCTGTGAGGCCCTGGGTGCTTGGGTGGAGGACAGGGAAGGGCACGGTGAAGGCCGGGGTGATGAGCGTAGGCAGCGTGGTGCTGCCCTGCCGGAGTGCAAGGAGGCCCGTCTGTGGAGGACAGACCCAGCAGCCAGGGCAGGGATTGAATGTGGCCCCACACAGGCAAGTTCGCAGTGCCATCCCAGAAGAACGCTTCAGGGTGTGGCCTGGTACAGACATCAGGAGCTCACTGCCTGCTCGGGCCACCTCAGCTTCAGGGACTGCAGTGCAGGTGGCTGGAGACTTGCGCCTGCAGCTTTCCTCTTGGGGGTCTGGGTCTCAAGGAGGTGAAGTAGGTTAAGTAAACTTAGTGGTGAGCCATCCTGTGCCACCACTCTGAATGGTCACGGTGGAGCAAAGGGGAGCAGGAGCAGGGACCAGACCCAGAGTTGTAGGAAATCAGGGGGAACAGCACCAGAGTGACATGAGGTGTCAGCCGGTTGGCCTTTGTAGGTCCCTGAGAAACCAGCTGCAGGCCAGGGTTGGTTTGTCCTGTGTCCCTGTGGTGGTCTCTGGTGACAGGGGGTGTTTGATGTACTACCAGCTGAGGAGTAGCAGTCAGAATTAAGACAGGAGAAAGACTGTGTCGTGGTAGGGCACAGACACCGTGTTGAGTGTCACCAGGAGAAAGGTCTGGGTGGGGACAGAGCTCTCAGAGGTATTTGCTGTCTGGGGTAAAGTATGCAAACTCATTTTTTCCTACTCCAAGTCCCACTGTATCTTGTCCCGTGCTTATTCTCAGAATAACATGGCATTAGTGACCCATCATTCAGAGACACAGATAAATTCAGGTAACATAGGTGAGTTTTTCCTTTTTGTAGGTTTGAAAAAAACTCACTGGTCTTCCTCTTGTTGAGTTTTTGAATGAAACTCATTTTACATTAGAGAAGATTCAACTTTTAGTTGTATATTGTATGCTAATTCTGAAGGACTATCAAAAATTTCAAGTTCATAGTGTTTAAGGTAACGTGTTGGTAACCTTCATCTGTAAGAATCACATAGACCTCTTTGGTAGCTTTTTTTTTGAGACAGGGTCTTGCTATAGTTCAGGCTGGTCCTGAACTCAGCCTTAAACTCGGCAATCTTCCTGCCTCTGCCTCCAAAGTGCTGGGATTATAGGCATGAGCCACCACGCCCAGCACTGTGGTATGTGGTACTGATTGCTGTGGGCAAGTCACCATGCCTGGCATTGTTGTACATGCTTACCAGGGATTGAACCCAGGACCTTGTGCTTGCAAGGCAGGCACCGAGAGCCACTGAGCTAAATCTCCAGCCCTTTGTTTGTTTTTTAAGATAGTGTTGCTGTGTAGCTTAGACTGGTCCTGAACTCACTGTGTAGCCTCGGCTGGCCTGGATCCTTGTGCTTCAGCTTCCTGAGAGCTGAGCGCACCACCACACCTGCCTTGTGGCCCTCCTTGTATTAATCCAAGAATGCATAGAGCTCTCGTTCATTTTCCTTTTGAAGGCTCCTTAAAAAACAGGGCTCATGCTGCACTTTAGGGTTGAGTTGCGCAGGTAGGAGCTGTGGTGTGGACACCCTCATCATACACAGGATGAGTTGTGTGTCCTTGTCCCGTCGGTGGTCCCCCCACCCCCGCAGTGAGCAGTGTGGTTCCCAGTGGCAGGGTGTGTTTTCAAGGAGCCACTGTGTCTCCCATACGCTCTCCTTTGCAGGGACCTTGTGCACAGACAGACGGCCAGCGCGGTGGTGCAGCACATGTCGCTGGGTGTGTATGGGTTTGGCTGTGAGGACTCTCTGAATCACCTATTGAACTACGTGTGGCCCAACGTGTTCGAAACGTCGCCCCACGTGATCCAGGCGGTCATGGGTGCACTGGAGGGGCTCCGGGTGGCCATCGGGCCCTGCAGGATGCTGCAGTACTGCCTGCAGGTATGACTAGGATCATCGAGGACAGGCTGTGTGTAGGTGGCTTGTCCGGGTGGTCTTCCCGTCGCATGTTTTTATACACGTGCCAGCTTTGTTCTTTTGGTCTAAAGGGAGATGTTTGCTGGTGGTCTTATGGTCTGTTAATTGTCCTGAGGTTACGTGTTGCTTGAATGTTGAAATCACATGACACACATTGTTGCAGGGTCTGTTCCATCCTGCCCGGAAGGTCCGAGACGTGTATTGGAAGATCTACAACTCCATCTACATCGGCTCCCAGGACGCGCTCATCGCACACTACCCCCGGATCTACAACGATGACAGGAACACCTATATCCGCTATGAGCTCGACTACATCTTGTAACGTGCCGTTGGCCTTGTCTGGTGCACAGCTGTTCACCCCGAAACTCGCTTCGATTTGGTGATATAAAATTGTAAACATTGCAGATCAGTATAGAGCTGGTCCTAGAGAAAGAACTAGAAATCCAGTAGCATGATTTTTAAATAACCTGTCTTTGTTTTTGATGTTAAACAGTAAATGCCAGTAGCGACCAAGAACACAGTGATTACTGCACTATACTGGAGGGATTTCATTTTTAATTCATCTTTATGAAGATTTAGAATTCATTCCTTGTATTTAAAGGGAATGTTTAATTGAGAAATAAACATTTGTGTACAAAATGCTAATTTGTGTGTGTTTTTTGAACATGAAATTGTAAAATGCGGAGCTTTGATAAAGTATTGGTTTGTGTAGAAAAGTGGCTTAATTTGATTTTTTGTCACCTGGTTTATAGAAAGTAGCAGACTATGCGCTTTATGCAGTGATGGCGTTTTGTCCAGTTGCATTGTTCTGTTGGTGACGAGCGGCGAAGCCCTGGGGCGTCGCGTGCCTTGGTCCTGCCAGCTGTCTCCACTCCTTGGTGATCCTGTCTCAAGTGCTGTTGACTGTGACACACGTAGCACCTTTCACCTCCCTGTGCAAAATGCTTCTCCGAGTGTTGAGGAAGTGAGCGGAGGCAGCCAGCCCTGCAGTCTGTTGAGAAAGCAGGCAGCCATGTGTAGTCGGAAGGGAGTCCTTCCTGCCGAGGGGGGCAGCCTTGGACGCTGCGCCCTGGGGAGCCGCCTCTGGGCTGTGCCGTGGGAAGGACCTGTCGCCTCCATCCACTGTGCCAGGTGGTGAGCTGCTCTTTCCCCTGAGGCCCACGAGTGACGGGAGACATGGCTTCATGCAGTTCCCGTGCGGGGCACTGTGGGGCAGGAGGGGACAGCTTGAACTTTGTCGCTGAGGAGCCAAGAAGTATGCTCTGCCTCATGGCTTTGTGCAAGCCTTTCGAGTACATTGTTTTTCCTGGTTTCACCTGACAGCCCCGGGTTTCTTGGTTAGCCTTGACCGCCAGTGGTGGTTCTGTCTGTCCTCACGCTTGTGATCTAAAGGGAGAGAAACTGGGCACTGGTCTGGCATTCGATGCCGCTGCCACTGTCGGCGAGCCTGTGTGGGGTCGGGGAGGTCTTTCTCCAGGGACGGGCAGGGCTCTGCTTTGGACACCCTGAGGAGGGGCTCAAATTTGGCTTTTAAAACTGCCTGCTGGCGAGCAGTCACGGCTCGGGGCAGGTCTGCGGCACCGCGTTCTCGTGTCCACGCAGCTCTCTAACAACGTATGTTATTGCAAAGTAGAATCAAACATTCCCAAGCCTCTTCCCTGTTCTTAAAAGCCTTCTGG
This sequence comes from Petromus typicus, assembly GCA_004026965.1. NCBI lineage: Eukaryota > Metazoa > Chordata > Mammalia > Rodentia > Petromuridae > Petromus > Petromus typicus. Next base: position 6,150 of record PVIR01026429.1, on the reverse strand, counting down.
CAGTTGTCCCTCCTTGTACACGGTTAAATTTCGCTCTTTTTTGTAGTGGATTTCTAATGACCTTCAGTCATGTTAATCAAGAGAATTGAATAGTTAGATTCCAAAGCCAAAGCTTGTTTTTCTGTCGCCTCTGGGACATTTCATGGGACTTTGAGTTCAGGTATTCTCAAAGGTACAGATGCTGAACCCTGGCTAGTCTTGGGATCGACCTCCCCGGGAATGGGAGGCAGAGCTGCCCTGAGTGTCTTAGCGCCCGTGCTCACGCTGCACATGCAGAGAAAGGGAGGCTGTGAGCCGCGATGGAGGCCGTGGCCCAGTGTCTCAGGGCGGCTGTTGCGGGGGCTCCTTCCTGAACCAGGGAAGCATTTTGTGACGGAGGTGCGTGAGAGATGCTGTGTGAAGTTCTAACCCTCAGAGAGCTTTTCTTTTGCACTTTGTTTTGATGTTCCTTGAAAGTCAGACCTAAGCAGGAAGAAGTTAAATGTTCGTGCAGGCCGGGGTGGGTTTTCGGTGGGCCTCGTTGGTTTCCTGTGGGCCGTTGCCCTCTAATGGAATTAATCTCTTTGGCTGTTGAGTTTTTCATATTGTATTTTTTAAACTTGTTGTACGGTGCCCTGTGAGCATCATGCCCCACATGATGAATAAACAGATTCTACCTGACGGCCTGTGGACCCTGTCCTCTCCGTTGCCTCTGTCCTCGCTGCGTGGCATTCTTCACGTTGTGCCGTTTAGCAACAATCTCTGTGTTACTCACCAGCAAGGGAATTTAATGTTAAAAACCAACAAGTGTTCTGGATAGAACAAGAAACCAGAAAGATTATCGCTGCTGGGTCGGTTCTGCTGTTTGTCTCTTGGTTTCCAGCATGCCTGAAGCTAACGAGGCTAACCTAGAGCAGCCTGAGGTACAGCGGCTGGATGTCGAGGTAGGGCCTGCAGACCGAGGGGCGTCCCAGATCTGCACAGCCTGCCACGGAGAGCCACGGGCAGAGTGGACGTGAGCCAGGGAGTCGGGTCACCGTCCTCAGCAGCTGTGGCGTGGCTGGAGGGCTCACTGAGTGTCCCCTAGTGCCCACTTTCTGGCTGATCTCGGGAGCCAGCGCATGGGCAGATGCGAACAGACCCCCCTCCGCAGGCATCAGGAAGCCAGAGCTCAGCAGAGTTGGAGGTGGCGTCGGGCACAGCAGTGCTGCTTCAGAAGCGTCAGTTGTAGTTTGCAGATTCCACAAGTTTATGAGGACACATACTTCATTGTCTGTAGTCTGGTTTGAGGAGGGTTTCACTTACGTGGGTACAGGGCTGGACCCTAAGGACACAACACATGAGGCTCTTTCTGGGCCACACCTGGGCCTGCAGGTCAGGAGGGAGCGGATGGCCTGGCAGGGGAGAGAGGAAGCTCAGCAGGAGCGGAGCTGGACGGTGGTGCGGTCTGAGGCGTCCAGCAGCCAGGTGCACGGTGGGTGGGAGGCAGGGCTGCGATGCTGAGCACCTGCAGGCGCTGCCCGCCTTCCTACAGGAAGCTAAATTTCATTTACTTCTGGCGAGGGAACCCGCATCTTTATACTGAGCTACTTCCTCAGCACTAAGATATGCTTTTTCAAAATTTTGAGATCGGGTCTAGGCTCAAACTTGGGATGTTTCTGCCTCAGCCTCCTGAGTGCTGCGGTGTAGCCGGAACCACCCGGCATCTAAGGCTGCATCTTCCAAAGATCCCCGTGATTCATACGGACATTAAAATTTCAAAGTCCTCATCTAGGGCTCCCTCTGTCCCCAGTGCAGCAGCGAAGGGTGACGCCAGGGCAGAAGAGCTCACAGGGGTGGGGCCAGCCTGTGGATACGCAGCCCGGGGGAAACCTATTCCGACATAGTTGAAAGGGAGAAAGTTTCATTCCTGGAAGAAACCAGTTGTCCTTCAGGAAAGCTGGTCAGCTGGCACAGGGGACGCCCTGGTAGTCGTGTGGCCTCATTTGTTGGGGAATGAGGGGCTGATGGAGCACACGGCATCAGTGCCAGCTACCCGGGGAGCCAGGTGGCCATTGGAGACCTCTGCTGTGGCGGGGACGGCCTCCCACCTAGAGCTGGAGCGCCACAGCGACCCGTGAAGGAAGGACTGCCTGCAACTCATCTGTGCTGGGTGCTGGGCAGGTACTTCCAAGCACAGAGCAAGCTGACATGTTTTAAAGCAAATAATTTAATTTTTATATTGGGGCCACAGTTGCCATATTTGGGGGAGCTGGTGCGTGGACACAGTACATTTTTTTTTTTAGACAGGGTCTCACTTTGTGGTTCAGGCTGGCCCCGAGCTCAGCCTCAAACTCATCACAGCAATCCTCCTGCCTCTGCCTCCCAAGTGCTGGGATTACAGGCGTGAGCCACCACGCCCGGCACTGTGGTATGTGGTACTGGTTGCTGCTGGGGTGAGTCTCCATGCCCAGTATGGTATGTGGTTTCCAGGGATCGAACCAGGGTCCTTGTGCTTGCAAGACAGGCGCCGGAACCACTGAGCTAACTCCCCGGCCCCAACACAGTACATCTTCATTCTCTTTCCTCTTCTTCCTGAGAGCAGATCTCGATTTGGCTTTAACTCAGCTGTGAGAACGCCATTTCTTCAACACTAGGAACTGCGGCCGCTCCTCTGCCGCAGTGCTCTCCTCCTCCGAGAGGGGGCAGCCGAGCCCGGGAAATCCAAGGCTGGCTGCGTGCCTTGGTGGCCAAACCTTTACAGTTTTCAGAGAAACCAGCCCTTGACGCTGGGCAAACCTCACTGTGAGTGAAGCTAGCTAGCTTTTCTTCCTTCCTTCCTTCCTTCCTTCCTTCTTTCTTTCTTTCCTTCCTTCTTTCTTTCTGAGACAGGGTCTTGCTTTGTAGTTCAGGCCGACCCTGAGCTCACCCCCTAACTCAGCCATCCTCCTGCCTCTACCTCCCAGTGCTGGGATTACAGGCGTGAGCCACCACGCCCGGCCTTGTGGTGTGTGTACCCAGGATCAAACCCAGGACCTTGTGCTTGCAAGGCAGGCGCTGGAACCACTGTCCTAAATCCCTGGCCCTGAGTGAAGCCTTTTTAAATTTAATATTCTTTGAAGGCACCACAAATTACTGTTTTGTTTTAAAAAAGACATTTAAAAAATAACACAAAGGCTGACATAGGACGATTATGAGTTTGAGCCCAGTTTAGGCAACCTAGTGAGGCTTTGGGTCACCATTTAAACAAGAAGCCAGTGAGGATGTGTCGGCACGGACCACCTCCCCGGGTGTGTGGTCACCGTGCACTACAGAGGTGGACTGATAAAAACATTAAAACATAATTCACAAAGTAAAATGTTTCATTTTGTTCTCTAGGCTTTAGAAAGGTGGGCACGTGCCTCTTTGCTGGTGCCTTGTGAAGGGGCACTAGGGCCTGAAGTAGTCCCAGTCTGGGTAAAGTCAGCAGCCACCCCGAGGAAGCAGAGGACGGAGAGTACGGAAGAGGTCCCAGCAGCTGCGCAGAGGGTGCTGCTGGCCTGCACCCCAGCCTTGCCCAGTCCTGCCCGGCCTTCCTGTGCCCAGTGCCCAGCACGGGCCATGTGTACACCGTGGGAACATAGCAGGCCTGGGCCCGGCTCCTTGCGTGCACCTGGGGGTCCAGAGCAGACTCAGGTCTCCTGGCATCCGTGAGGCCCATGACTCAGGGTGGCCTGGCACAGTGTCGCCAGGGTGAGCACACACTGCAGGTCTGACCAGGCGGGGACACCGCCGCCTGCTCTGGTGGACGGTCTTGGCCCGCAGCCCACAGCCGCTTGCAGCCAGGAGCACAGACATGCGGGTGTCTCCCGGTCCCCTCACCCCCCTCGGAGTGCAGAGTCCCGGTGCCTGCTCCCATCCCGCAGCCTGTGAGGGCTCCCGGCTCGGGCTGGGCCTCCCGGAGGCCGCCTTACACCCTGGTCACGGGGCTGCGCGTCCTGTGTGTAGGAGGGAGGTCCCGAGCAGGGGAGCAAAAAGAATGAAGGTCCCAGGTGGGGAATGAACTCAGTGGTTCCTGCCTTGCAAGTGCAGGGTCTGGGTTTGATTCCCACTTACTACATACAACAGTGTTGGGCATGGACACTCACGCCCAGCAGCAATCAGAACCACATACCACAGTGCCAGGCGTGGTGGCTCACACCTGTAATCCCAGCACTCAGGAGGCAGAGGCAGGAGGATTGCTGTGACTTCAAGGCTGAGCTCAGGGCCAGCCTGAACTACAAAGTGAGACCGTCTCAAAAAAAAAAAAAAAAAAAAATGAAGGTCCCACCAGCCCCACAGGACCCATCCTGTGCTCAGATATGGACCAATAAGAAAGATTAGACAGTGAAGTGTTCTGTTTGTGAATAAAAACACCGCGTTCCTGGAAGCGGGCAAGCCCGTCGTGGAGCACCGGTCCTTCCCCTTCTCAGTGTGCCCGGCCAGCGGCGTGCAGAGACCCAGGCCAGAACCTCGTCAGGTGGAGCTGAGGGGCTGTGAGGGGCCCCCCAGGCTGTTGGGCTGTTGGGGCTCTGACCCTATGCCCTCCTCAGGCCCCAGGCATAGCCCACCTGGTGGCATCAGGGACCACAAGAGTAGGGCCATAGGAGCCATGCGGGGTGCGGGGTCCCAGCCCTGGACCAGTGGAAGGTGGAGGGGACAGAAGAAGCTTCCCCAGGGTGTCCACATCAGGGATTGGAGACCCTGGGGCAGAGGGGATTCGGCATTTGGGGCGCCTGGGACTGGTCAAGCTCTATTTCACTCAGTTGCTGCGGCAAACTGGAAAGCAGGTGTGGTCACGCCCATTTCTCAGATGGGACTACCAAGGCAGACCGTGTACTCCCAGAGGTCTGTGGTGCAGATGGTAGGGGGCCGGGTACACAGGCACCAAGGGACAGGCTTGTCCAGGCCCCGGGCCCAGTGGCACTCAGCCCATTTCAGCCGCCTGTCCCAGAGTGCCCCAGAAACATTTTGCCCGCTGTGGGGCTGGAAGGCAGTGCAAGGTGGCCGGGCCAGTCTGGACCCTTTCTCCCAGCTGTGTGGATGCATCTGTTCTTTTTTTTCTTTTTTTTTTAGGTTGTTTGAGACAGGGTCTTGCTTTGTGGTTCAGGCTGGCCCTGAGCTCAGCCTCAAACTCACATCACAATCCTCCTGCCTCTGCCTCCCGAGTGCTGGGATTACAGGCGTGAGCCACCACGCCCGGCACTGTGGTATGTGCTACTGGTTGCTGCTGGGTGTGGTTCTCCACACGCAGTATTGTTATGTGGTTACCGGGGAATTGAACCCGGGCCCTTGTGCTTGCAAGATAGGCGCCGGAACCACTGAGCTAACTCCCCGGCGCAGATGCATCTGTTCTTAACGCAGCTTGGCAGCAAGTCATTTCATTTGCTGAATTTTGATAAAACTGGGCAGAGTGTAGGCCCAGCAGTGAACGCGAGCCATAAAATTTATTTCCAGCACCATGGTGGAACTCGGGGCCTTGTGCAGCCAGGGGTGGGGGGGGCACAGCCATGCACTCTGCACCAGGCCTGGCCCAGCCAGTAGCACAGGCTTTGGAGGAGTCACGGGTGGACTCGGGGCTAAGGCAGCCGGGCCGGACTTGTGCGAGCCAGGGCGGCTGACACAGGGACGCTGGCTCAGCCAGGCGCTCCAAGGTGCCGAGAGCGCGGCGGAGGCATCTGAGGCCCGAGGCCCGGGGCACACTGGGGAGTCCAAAGATGCAGCTGAGGGAAGCTCCTCGCAGAGGAGGAGCAAAGCGCAAGTTCCAACAGCCAGGATCCTCACAGAGGCAAGCGGGAGACATGCCTCTGGGGGCGGCACAGGGAAGTTCACGTTTCAAATGTGGAGGCGGTGCTTCTCTTCCCTCGCTCCTTCCTTCCCTCTCTCCCATTTCCCCTCTTCTTTCTTTCTTGCCTTCCCTCTTTCTCTCTCTTCTTTTGGGCCAGGGTCTTGCTAAGTTGGCCAGGCTTGTTTTTAACTCCTAGGCTCAAGGGATCCTCTTGCCTCAGCCTCCTGGGTAGCTGGGATCCAAGTGAGCCCACCACACCAACCTGGATGCGGTTCTTGAGTCTCCAGAGCTGGAGCAGCTGCAGACTCTCCCACCCCAGCTGATCCCCGCTCAGGAGGGGCCAGCTGGGAACACCCAGGAAGTGGCCGAGGCCGCACCGGCAGCTC
>PVIR01026428.1:0-22500 GCA_004026965.1 Petromus typicus | reverse complement strand
GCACTCAGCCATGTATGCACACGCGCACGCACACACACACACACTCACTCTCTCTCTCTCTCTGAGTTGTACAGAACTCCATTCATAAGAACGTTCTTTGGGTCCTCCTCTCTATTTTTCTGCATGAGGCCAAAACCAGGGAGGGGCAGAGGGAGAGCATGGGGTGCTGGGAAGGAAGGCCCTTCAAAGGAAAGGGGTGGCAAGTTCCTTGGGCCTGGGGCTTGAGAATATGTATATACTCAGCTGCCCCATTCCTGTCCCAGAGCCAGACCAAACAGGAGAGGGATCTGGGAGGAAAATGATTAACAAAGACAACAGTAATCACTGTTAACTTTAATTGAGAGCTTATTAAATCCAGCGATGTGGTTAAAGCAAGCATTTTATAGGCAGTGTCCTATTTGATGCTCACAATAATTCAAGGTAAGAATTATGAACCCCATTTACAGATGAAAATACTGAGATCTCAAGAGGTTAAATAACTCCCTCCAGGTCAAGGAGCTTGGAAAAAACCAGAACAAGACTCTGTGGGAAGGAAAGAGAAAGAAGAGGGTGTTAGCCTCCAAAGCCATTAATCCTGTCCTCAGCCCAAGGGTCGGTCACACTCAAGTGGCCCCCATATACCTTGTCAAGAGTCAGGGCCTGGGAACTTCTAATCCCACTGCCAGCCTGGGCCGAGCTGGGCCAGCTGAGGGCACCTGTGAGGGTCTAGGGTACGTGGAACAGCGGGCATCATGATTGGCACGAGCCAGGGGAGCGGCTGGCAGCCTTGTTCCTGGTAAACACGAGGAGAGGTTACTTCACAAGGAAACAGTAATTAACTTTAATTAGCACCTTGCATCTCGGAATATTATTAACATCTCAATTTCTCTAATCAAGGCAGCAGGAGAGGGGCGGCATCTGCTTTGCTGACTCCTTCCTGGCCGAGCTCCCTGGCTTGGCTGGGCTCCTGCGCGGCCCCCGCCCACTGGATGGGACCCAGAAGTACCTCAGGCACGGGTTGCCAATGGGAACCCAAAAGGGGGGCTTGGGCTGGCAGGACAGAAAGGACAGGCCAAGGACACACACACAGCCAGGCCAGCCAACCAAGGGCAGGAGGACAGGGCTGAGGTGGTGACCTTATTTTACAAATAGAATAGATGCTTCCAGATCAGAAAAGAGACATGGCTGCCTTATTCTCTGTCCTTGATCCTTCCCTTCATTCCTCCCTTTCTTCTTTCCTCTCCTGCCTCCCTCTTTTTGAGCTAGGCTCCTTTTTTCTGCCACTCTCTCTTCTTTCCCTCTCTCTTTCCCACTCCTACTCCCGCTCTCGTCCTCCCTGGAATTCTCCAATTCACCAAGCCTATGTGGTGCCTTGGTTATGAACTCAATGCTTTGCACGATTCTGGTCGCAAACTGAACTGGATGTAGACAGAATCAAATTTACCCGCAAGGTTGCCATCGAGCTTAACTATGGAACTGGATTCAGTTCTTGTGCAACTCAGTTTACGACCAGAATTATGGAAAGAATCATTTGTGAGTGAGGAACCATTGAAGTAAGCAGCCCTCGAAGACTAAGGCTCTACTTTGCCCATCCCTGAGGCATGGCAGCGGACACAGGAGAGGTCCAGCCCTCGAAGGCATTTAGAATCTGAGGACTGGGATCCCTAATTGGACTCCATAGTGATAGGGATCCTGAATGGAGAGGTACCACTAAAGCACTGTGGGGTTCGAGGAGGCACGAAGGGGTGGGCGAGGCCAGGCTCCTCATTGTGGAGCTCAGAGACCATCTTGGGCACAGAGGGCAGCAGAACCCTGAGGGATCAACAGTACTTGGGGCACCTCTGCCCTCTTTAGCAGGGAAGGAAGTCCCTGGGGGTTCAGGAAGTGACTCTTCTGTAGCCCCACCCTGCAGGGTTGTTAACCCTGCCACGTGTCTGATATTAATAATTGACTACCCTCTTGATCTAATTACAGTGGCCTACAGCTTGCACAATTTGTTATTTATTTGGTAGTGTCCCTGGGGCTCTCTCTGGTCCATCCAATTTAAATTTGTTGAGCACCTACTATGTCCGGAGAGCAGGTCTCCCCTAGAGTAGGTACCCAGTGCTGGAGTCCTCTCTGTAAGGGCTGGGGGCATGACAGAAAAGCTGCCTACAGGCTGGAGCATCTCAGCAAAACACCCTGGCAGTATCAGCTCAGGAGGCCTTGGCACCCCTTGCCTGCTGCAGCACCCGCAAGGACCCTACGCATTAAGTTCAGTTGCTCCACATCAGTGCAGAGGGCAGGTTCAGTGTCTGTGGAGGCCTTGTCTTGTCCCACCCGTTTGAGAAGGCACACAGCAACTGAGCTTTGTCACTTATCCCGGCTCAGGAGGCCCACTGAGCACAGAGCCACCAAGAGCAAGGTGGGGGCTGTTACACGGATCACCTCTAAGGCGGGTCGAACCAGGCTGGAGGACCCATTCTTTCGCTGTGTGCCTCACTGGTTAGGATCAACCTTCCTGGAGCCACAGGATTAACTTCATTCTCACAGCAACCTGGACGGGCAGGAACTATCAGGCCCATTTTATAGCTAGAGACTCAAGACAATGGAAACATCACATCACTGGGAAAAAAGCAAAGGTGGGGGGGGCGAGCATCTGTGCTACACATCCTCAACTGCAGCCTCCTCATTTCACTGGGAGTTGGGAGTGGGGAGGCCTGAGCCCCGACTGGCTCCAGAACCAGAAGAATGGCGGCCACTTGCCTGTGAGCTGGGAGTTTAGGCTCCGCCTCCTGCTCTCCACCCGTCCTCGGGCTCTGGGCCGGGCTGGGCCTCCTCGGTAATTGCAGAGCAGCCTGCACAGGGCGGGGACATCTGACGTTTCTAAAGGCCTTTCTGATGTAGATGATTATGGCAATGACGAGGCTGTCCTTCTCCCACCAAGCCCAGAGGAGGCTTTCTTTGTTCCCCTCTCCACTGGGGTCTCACCCCTGCCCCGAGGTCTGGAGAGGAGAGGACTACACTGGCTCTCCTTAGGGGATAGAGTTGGCCAAGTGAAAGATGGAGTCAGCCTGCCCTTTACCTTCTCAGTGCTGGGCACAGGGTGCGCTGATGTGGTCATTAGCATAGCATTTGCATAAGGAACAATGGAGGAGATTGGAGTCGCCTCCAGGAAACACCTGCGAGGAACTGTGAATGAAAGCCTCTCCACCCCCCATCCCTCCGTCCCCACCCCAGGATGCAGCGGAAGTGGCTGGGTAGTGGCAGGAGCCCAGCGCAACTAATGATGATGGCGACCAGTGGTGCCAGCACTGATATGGATGTCCTGCTTCTCCTGCTCTTCACAACCACCACCCCAAGGGATTTTTTTTTTTTTTTTTTTTTATGAGATAGGATCTCACTCCTGGAGCCCAGGCTGACCTAGAACTCACTCTGTAGCCCAAGTGGATTCCAACTCATGATCCTCTTGTCTCAGCCTCCCTGAGTGCTGGGGTTTTATGCATATCCCCATTTTACAGAGGCGGAAGACGAGGCTTAGCCCCCCTGCACCCTGTGTCACCTAGACTGCATCAGTGGCAGAGCTGGGCTTTGGAAAAGACCTGTGAGTAAATGTTCCCCCCTCCCAGCAGGGCAAGGGTGCTCCAGGCACCCCTCCGGCTCTAAGATCCAGCTCCCCTTCTCGTCTTCACACAGGGTCATGGGAGTCCTTGGAGACTTGGAACCAGAGTTTAAAAACGGGCTCTTACTCACAGACCCAAGAGCTCATGCACACATGGGCATGGATGAAAGGTCTGCCCTTCCCCCACTCTCATTTCTGGCGGCAAAAGAGCTGACTGACTTGGCCTATAACCAGGTTAGCCAAGATCCAATTAACTAGTTAGCGAAGGCAGAGCTGGGGGCAGGCAGGGCGCACAGGAGAGCGGGACGGATGGGTTGGGTAATGTGCAGAGACAGCTAGAGACAGCGGCTCCGCTCTAACCTGATAAGCAGCTCCCAGCATCGATGTGCAGGCCTGGCAGGCTAAGCAATACGATCCGGAGTGGCTGGGGGCGGGGGTAGCGCCAGGTCAGCCTGTGACCCCATCTCCCACCCCGCCCCCGCCAGTCACTGCACAGTGCCCCAAGCCTGTGGCTTTCCTTCCCCCAGCTCCTGTTGGGGCTCCTCTCAAGGCTACTAGGCAGGCAGCTTCAGAGATACATTTTCATCCAAATGAACCAAAGGAGAGAGCTGTGAATATCTGTCACCATGCAAGAAAGGTCTGGGTGCAACAGCCACCCTGAGATGGGGTGATGGGCTGGATACTGCTGCAGGAGCTCACCAGGGAAGTGAGAGTAACAATAGCCACTATTTCTGGAGCACGCCCTGCACAGGCACTGTGCGAACATTGATGTGTACATTTATGTGTACTATCTCATTTATACTCCCAGTAAATCTTTGCTGTAGGTATTATTAGAAGCCTTGTTTTGCAGATGAGAAAACAGAAGCTAAGAGAAGTTTTAGACACTTACCAAGGTCACACCTCAACCAAACTCCGTTTGCCTCAAAACCTTCACACTCTGCAATCTGTGGGCTAGACCATTTTATAAAGGTTGCCAGGCAATGTGGTGCACACCTGTAATCCCAGCACCAGGAAGCTGAGGCAGGAAGATTGCCGGGAGTGTGAAGTCAGTCTGAACCACATAACAAGACCCAGTCTCAGGCAGGTGTGGTGGCACATACCTATAATTCCAGCCTCTTGGGAGGTCAAAGCAAAAGGGCTGAGGGCCGGGGAGTTAGCTCAGTGGTTCCGGCACCTGTCTTACAAGTGCAAAGACCTGGGTTCGATCCCCGGTAACCACATACAATACTGGGTGTGGAGACTCACGCCCAGCAGCAACCAGTACCACATACCACAGTGCCGGGCGTGGTGGCTCACGCCTGTCATCCCAGCACTTGCAAGGCAGAGGCAGGAGGATTGCTGTGATGTGAGTTTGAGGCTGAGCTCAGGGCCAGCCTGAACTACAAAGTGAGACCCTGTCTCAAAAAAAATCCTAAAAAAAAAAAAAAAAGGGCTGAAAGTTTAAACTCAGCCTGAGCAATTTAGTGAGACTCTTATCACAAAATAGAACAAAAAATGCAGGATGTTGTGGCTCATTCCTATAATCCCACTATAATCCCAGCACTCAGGAAGCTAAGGCAAGAGGATCTCTGTGAATTGGGGGCCAGCATGGGGTGCAAAGTAAGTTGAAATCCAGCCTGAACTAAAAAGTAAGATCCTATTTTGAAAGAAAACAAAATCAGGACCTGGGATTTAGCTCAATAGTTCCAGTGCCTGCCTCACAAGTTCAAGGTCCCACAGCTTTTGGGTATCTCCCTGCTACCCAAAATAAAAAAAATAAAGGATGTATCTCAATAGTAGGTCACTTACCTAGCATGTATGACTGCCTGAATTAAAAATCCCTAGCACCACAAACAGGAAAATAAAAATAAAAATAAAATGCTCCTTCATTTATCATACGTAGTTGTTTTATTTCTAAGGTCCCTTTTAAATATAAATGAAATTGAGGCCTCTGGGGCCAATGTGACCTGTCCAAAGCCTCACAACTGGTAAATATCAGTGAGAACTTGAACCCAGGCCAGTTCTGACTTCTAGTCTAGTTCTCTTGAGAAATTGGAAAAAGAGAAAGATGCGGCATCCTTAAGTCAAGGTGGGTCATTAGTCTACATTCATCACAGGCCTATTGGAAGTCAAGTGGATGCAACGCAGCCTGCTGGGAGTGCTTGTTCGGGGTGGAGAAAGCAAATGGCTTCTTGTCTTCACTCAGCAGTGAGAGAAGAGCCCCCTGGATTCCGTGCCTGTGGACCTGGGCTGCCTCGGACAGGGGACTCCAGGGAATGAAGTACCAGAAGACATCCTTTCGCTGTTCCTCCTGGCACCAGACCAGACCATCTCTGGCTTGATTTCCTCATGTTTTTCAAAAGCTGCACCTAAAGCAATGCTCAGAGTTAAGAAATTCCCCAAGGTGCCTTTCTCTCTCTCATCTCTCTCTGTCTGTCTCTGTCTCTGTCTCTCTCTCTCCCTCCCCCCACACACCCACATACACTTATTTTCTTTCTCATTCCTCGTGGATGGGGCTTCATGACCACACAAGCCCTAAGTTCTGGCTAGTGTCCCCTCACTACTCATAGTGAAGAAACAGATGCCATGGCATTTGTGCCCAGCAGAAGTGTCCCCATCTCCCTCGCTCTGCACAGGATCAGCTAAATTCTTGTCACTTTGGGTGGTGTAAGGGTTTGGGGTCTGGGCGCAGGGCAGGAAAAGAGGAATGCTGTCCCCACCTGGGCGCAGTGCTTGCCAAGGCTGCACAGGCAAGAACACGTGTGCGCATGTATTGCTCTCTGCTGTCTCTGATGCCAGCACCAGAAGGGTTAAGACGTCCCCAGCCCAGGGGACAGGAGTTGTCTGCACAGGAAGCTGCTCTCCCAGTCCCACAGGCCTCTGGGGAGGGGGAGGGGAGCGATTTTCAGTCTCTTTCCCAGGCTCTTCAGCCTCCCTGGGGACCCGGCTACATGCCAGAGAGGCGACCCTTGACCCAGCCCCCTCCACACCCTCCCCAGCTGGGTAAAGACTGCGCCATGCTCAGGGTCCTCCAGCCCCCCAGAGCCAAGTCCCCCTACTTCTTCACCTTGCTTCATTCCCACGTCCCGCTCATTCCACCCAGTACCTCGCTCCGGCTCCACATTCACCAAGTCCAAATCACTGAACTTCTTCCCCTAATTCCCGCTGCTGCCCCTGCCCCTGCCCCGTTTTCACCCCCCCACCCCCACATGTGTAATCTTCTAAAAATAAAAGCCTGTGATCCAAGTAGGCAGCTCCGGAAATATACAATCCAGCCCAGGCATCCGCCGGGTGGGGGACAAGGAAGGACCCACAAACAAAGCAAGCCCCAGACCCAGCAGCGCCATTTCCCCAGGTAAACACCGGAACGCAGGCTGTTCCTGAGGAGACAGACGCCCCGGCCAGAGGATGTGGGGTGGGGGGCGCTGCTGGGGGCTCTTGCGCTAACTTCCCTCCTCCTCGGAAAGATGGTCTGGAGTCTCCTGCTGCTCCCTTGTCTGTTGTCATAAGCAGCTGACTCCCTCCTACTTTCTCGAAACTGCTGGGAAAAGGCAAATGCCTCATGGCAGCCCCAAGCGAGGGCCAGGCTTGTCCAGCCAGTCAGAACTGAGATCCTGGGAAGGTCTGGTCCCAGCTTCCCAGGGGTGGGAGGAGGGCCGCTGGGGGTGAAGCCGTTCCCGTCCTCGGCCTCCTCCTGGGACCTTCCAGGACAGAAGCCAAAGAGGGTGCAGGAGCAGGATGGTCTAAGATCCACCTCTTGATTCCATTTGTGCTATCAGGTGACCATGGGAAAGGGGGGGTTCCACGGTGGCCTTAGCGGACCCCCCATCTCATCCGTGGCACTCCAGGCCCACAACCTCAAAGTGGTAGCAGGAACAGTACTATATCACACCAGATTTTGGCAGGATTTGATCTGATACTGGGCCCTACAATATTCCTGACTAGAATTTTTTGTTCATCTGTCTTGCTGTGTAGTCCACGTTGGCCTATAATTCACCACGTAGCCCAGTCTGCCCTTTAACTTTCAGTGACCCTCCTGCCTCAGCCCCCTCAGTGTTGGGATTTCAGGCCTGCACCACCATGCCTGGCTTGTGGCTGAAATTTGTATATTTGCTCGGCCACCGCACATTCGGGGACCTCACACACTATGGTAATTAATTAGGAAACTAGCTTACATTTTTCAAGTTCTCACGGTGTGCCAGACCTGGGGAAAATACTACACATTCATCATTCTCCCTGAGACCCATGAGGAACTCATCTTTACCAACTGTAAACTACAGATGAGCCGCCCCTGAGTCCCAGGAACAAATGGAAAAGCTGGGACTTGAACTTAAGTCTGTGGACTCCATAGTCCTTTCCTCTTCCTGTGCCATGGCTTGAGGATGTGGGCTACTGCTGAGGAGGCCTGTAAAAGCTACCCTGTAGTCTTCCCCAGTTTGAGTGGATGCCACCCACACTCCAGGGGTAGTAGCCTGCTGGGAGGCAGGGCCCTTCTTGCACTGCCCTGGACTTCCACTCTGCCCACTCTGGCAGTCACAGCACACGGGAGTCAGATGACCCATCCCTCGCCCCTGCAACTCCAGCCATTGCAGTTCAAGCTTAGATGGCAGCGGAGAGGATGGCTGCAGGGACCTTGGGCAGCCGTGAGGATCAGGACCCCACCTGGACCTCTGTTCCCCAGTGGTGGCACCGTGATGGCCACCCCGCAGGCCTGGCTGACACACACTGGCCCCAGCTGGCAGGGTCTGGTGACAGCCTCTAGGTGCCAGGAAGTCCTGTTTTGCTTCCCGTTTCCTTCATGGGGCATGGGCTGGGTGGGCCTGTGGCACAATTTCCTGGGAGACAAGACTGGCCTGATACCTGCTCCTGAACCCTGTGGTGTCTCTGAGTCCTTCTCTGCCTGTCTGGCCCACACTTGGGGACTTTTGCCTCCTTGGGGAGAGCTGGTGTCTCCTCTCACACCCTGCAGCACCTCCCAGCTCTTCCATACGGTGAACACCTCCCAGGAGCAGGCATGTCAGGAAGCCCTTTTGGTTTAGACAGAACTTATTCATTGCATGGAAATCAGATGGTGCCCCTAGGAGGGTCCTATCTTTGAGGCTGGTAACATCGGCAGCACGTAGCACAGTACCTGGCACATGTGCACGGATACACACACATGTACGTTGACCATGAGCTTGACACTGCTGAATACTTTATATGCACTTTGGTGGGAGGGTCTTACTGTGTTTCCCAGGCTGGATTCTCAATTGTAATCCTCCTGCTCAGCCTCCTAAGGAGCTGGGTTTATACCTGTCATCCACCTCGCCAAGCTAAGTTTGCTGTTCTTTTCCTCCCAGTATTGGGGATTGAATTCAGGGTCTTCACACTGAACTACATCCTCAGCCCTATGTATTATCTATCTGTCTGTCTATCTACCATCTGTCCATCTGTCTATCTATCTAGACAGCATCTTTCTATCTCACTAAGTTGCCCAGGCTGGGTTTATAATCTTTTTTGAGACAAGGTCTCACTATGTAGTTCAAGCTGGCCTTGAACTCATGGTGATCTTCCTGTCTCAGCCTCCTAAGTGCTGAGACTACAAGTGTGTGCCAACATGCCCGTTTTCGTTTGAATTTGTGATCTCTCCACATCAGTTTCTCCTAGTGCTGGGGTTACAGGCATGAGCCACCATGCCCTAGTTTATGGGGCTGCCTTGTGGCCGCTCCTCTTGATTGACTGGCCTCCACACATGCTCCAAAGTGTACATCCCCCAGATAGAGCTGGAAGCATTTCCTGAAATTCTGAAACTGCTCCTAGAGTACTGATAGATAAGCCATGTCCTACAACCCAGGTCAGGCCTCGAGTTAAGCCTCTAATTGGCTGTTGGCCAGCACCTACCTCCTCTACCAAATTCCTTTGATCAATCGTGAGTGGATACTTTTACAAAGCACCTTTAAATCCATCTCATTATGGAAATTCTTGGTAGATCTCTCCTACCAAAAGTCCCTTTGTCCCTTTCAAGTTTGTCAGTGGAACTACTAATTTATATGCTCCCTTTGTCCTTTGCTTTGAGGCCTTACCTGCTCCCTTCTCCCACTGTGACCCTGGGGTTTCAGGGAAAAATTCCATTGAAACTCTCCTTTCCTGCTCCTACCAGGATGACCTTGATACATAAATTTAACTCTGTCCCCCATCTGCCCCTCCGTCGTCTCCTGCCGTCTCTGCAGTCCTCTCTCCTGCCCCTCCTCTGACTTTTGGTGTCTTCCCCTCCCTCCTGAGTCCATGCTGCAGAACCACCCAACATGTGTAAGTGTGACCAGCTGGAAAATGTAACTTTCAAGGAGCCTGAAGCTGAGTGACAGTCAACAGAACCTTGGAGACCCCGGACATCATCAAGGGCTTTTGTGGATTCAGCCGCAGAAACCGGGAAACACTGCAAGGTGGGGGGGGGGGGAATGAAGAGGATCAGAAAGACAAACTGGAAGGAGAAATGGCACACGGAGGAAGTGAGGCAGTCATCCCAGCCCACAGGATCCATGACTGCCCCTGTGCGAAGGGGGCCCGGAGTGGCGCAGGTGCTTCATGATGAGCACTGGCTGCCGAGTCGTCCTGAGACGAGAGCGTCCTATTCATCAGTGATGTCTGCCATTAGCATGGGTGAGGAGTGGCAGGGTCTGTGGTAGGAGTTACGTCTTTGCTCTTCGCTGTGGGAAACTGAGGATTGAGGAAAGGCATTTGTCCAAGGTTCATACCGTGAACTGCAGGCAGATCTCAACCCTCCTCCTGTCTCCTGAAACTAGACAGAATTCCCGACTATATATAGGCAAAGGACTTGGGGCATGAGTTTAAAATGCAAAGGAAGGTAGTACAGGAGCAGGTGGAGCTGGGGATGTAGCTCAGTGGTACAGCACCTACCTGGCAAGCGTGGGACCCTGAGTTTGACTAGGTGCAACAAACCCCAAAAAACAAAAATTAGCAGATGACCACCCAGCCACCTGCTGGGAAAAGACTCTGGGCATATCAGACACTGGACACTCAGTTCCCACTGTTGGTCAATCAGCTGGGTCTGACTGGCACCCCGCTACCCCTGCCACCTTTTTTTACATCTCTGTTGACTCTTCTCACCTCTGTTTCCCCGCCTAGGTCTTGGCACTGGAGGAGAAAAAAGGAAGAGTGGGTCTGGTCTGGGGAGGGTGGCAGCAGCAGCAGCAGCAGCAAGGAAGAGGAGTAGCCAAGGGCCAGGGAGGAGGCGGCTGGAGCACCTGTGTGCAGGTTTGGGGTGGGGTCCCGGGGAGGAAAAAGAGCCTCCAGGTGAGCAGAGCTGCAGACAGGGGTCCAGCCACCCCACACCCCACACACACTAGGATGTGGGCGAGGAGGGTGGGTGGCAAGGGGGCCCAGGATGGTACAGCCTTGGAAGTTGGCTCTGGAGCTCCGGCCTCCTTCCAGTCTGTCTCTGCTGCTCTGCCCTTTGCTTCCTTTACCCTGATGTAGTATCTTACTTTCTGTTTTCTCCCTCCATACCACAGCCTCCCCTGGGAGTAGAAATGTGGAAGGGTAGGAATGGTTGTGACAGGAACATCTGAGAGCCACTTTAATTGGGATCATCTGCCTGAACCTGGAAAAGGAACCAGTTTCAAGAGTGTCCCAAGGGCAGAGACTCACAGACTCCTATCTGGACAACATGCCCGGTGAGTCACAGGAGAAAACTGAGACCAGAGGTAGGTAGACCTCCTCAGGGTCTGTGCCTTGGCTGGTCTGTGTCTTAGCTTGTCTGCATTTTGGTTAGTCTGTACCCTATGTATCTTCCTTCCCCTGGGGAGCACTCCAGATCCCCCAAGGAGACCTCTCTGTCTGGATAGCAGGACTGACCTTCCACACCTTACACTTATTGCCTGGATCAGGCCAGTCCCAGCCATGTGTGTTGGAAGTAGACTGAAAGATATACTAGACGTCTCGTGGGCCAGAGTCTTGCTGAATAGTTGGAGAGGGTGGTACCTCTCTGGTCCACCATACTGGGAGGCTGAAGCCTAAGACTGCTTATACCACTTGGAATGTGGTTCCTGAGAGGAGACAGATGCCAGGTGACTGAGTGCCTGGGTACAGCTATGCCTGAAGTCTATCCTGAAGCTTTCTGGTATGTAAGCAAAAATGTTTAAGCCAGCTTGAGTTGGACTTCTGTTCTTTGCATCCAGAAGACTAAGTTAGCTTAGAGAAACACGTGGAGAGAAAGACAACCCAGAGAGAAACATCTACAGGGATGAGGACTGAGTCTGCTGGAAAAGCAAGTATGGGTGCAGATGGGGCTCCAATAGGACCCTGAGCTGCCCCTCACCAAACTATACAGAGACAAAGGACCTTGGGGCACGAGGTGAAGCAGTGAAGCAGGAATACCAGAGTCACTGGAAAGAACACACAGCCAAGGACAATTATCCAGAGGGCCAATACGAGATGGGCCAGACATGATGGCTCGTACCTGTAACCCAGCACTTGGGAGGCTGAGATAGAAGAATCACTGGGAGTTCAAGGCCAGCCTGGGCTGCACGGAGAGGCCCTGTATCCAAAAATATTTTTTTTGTGACTGCCTTGGCTCTCTGTCTGGCAAGGGCAGTAGGTTATTACAGCACTTGGCCTGGGCAGGGTGTGTCTACAGGGCTGGGGAGGAAGACAAGGTCACTTGGAGTTAATCTGGGTAGTCAGTACTTATTTGTAACGGATGTTCCTGCTAATAGCTCTTATGGCATCAACTAAGACTGATCTTTAAAGATGAATGAAAACATTCAACAAATTCCTGCTTGTCACACCCTCCCCCACCCAACCCCTTCCTTATCAGATGTCTGCAGATCTCATCTGACTTACTGTGAACAGAGTTCAATGATAAACAAGAGACAGAAAAGGAGAGGGGAGGGGAATGGGAAGAAAAGAAGCAAGATCTATCATGTGCAGGTATAAATTCTCTCTGATGAGTGTGATCGCTGTGTATATCTAACATGCACCAATAAATGTTTTGCTTCAAAAAAGAGAAAAGAAGAACTGAACAGTCCAGGTTGCATGGCTCCAACGCATCCTGACATGTGCCCCTCCAGGAGTGACCCCAACTTACTCCCTCAACCTCTAGTGTGAGATGTGTTTAACCTCCATTGACTATAATCACAAGATGACATCCCAAATGCCACTAACCTTAGGCCTAGTCTGCTGTGGGCAGGAGGAAGTGGTGCCCGACAGTGATAAGGAACTCCCTTCCCTTGTCTTGGGCACATACAGAGCAGCGTCGGCCAGGAATCCTCTGGGAGGAGAGAGGACAGGCCCTGAAGAAAGAAGAGGGGGGTCTGGTTCCTGAGCCTGGCAGTCTTGCTGTTCTCCCCCATCTTTTCTTACTTTCCCTTATGGGCAACAATCAAAACCTTAAAAAGCAAACTACATAGCCAGGCAGCTGCTGAAGATGGCAGAGGGGCAGTACGTTGAGGAAACTGTTGTCTACTGGGGATGAGGGAATGGATGGCTTTTCCCTCATCCTTGGCGTTAGTCATGCCTCGAAGGTGGGTTGGTCCTGGAAGAGAGGGGCTGTGAAAATCCTCCCAGGCCTGTGCTGGATGGGAGGCCATCTCCTAGGCCATTATACGGCCATTGTAGCCAAGCAGGTACCACTGGACCCAAAGGTGGCGGCTGTGCACTGTGAGGGCATCAGTGTGTCTGGCAACTTCTATACAAATAAGTGCGTTCTGTGCTCTCCCCCGAGTAAAGTACCTGGCCTTCCTCCGAAAGCAGAAGAAGTCCCTGTGCACGGCCCCTGCTGACCTGCTGAATCTTCTGGTGGATGGTGCAAGGTGCTCTACTCCCCAAGACCAGGCGAGGCCAGGATGCCCTGGATCACCTCGAGGTGGTCCACGGCATCTGGCCACTCTAGGACAAGAAAAAGCTGCTGCCCTCCAAGTGGTGTGCGTGAAGCTAACCAGGAAGGTCACTTCCCTGGGTTCCTGGCTCATGAGGTCGCCTGGAAGTACCAGGCAGTGACAGCTACCTTGGAGGAGGAAAGGAAGAAGGTCAAGATCCATTTCCAGAGGAAGAAGCAGATTGAGGCTACGGAAGCAGGCTGAAAAGAAGGTGGAGAAGAGAATCTGCAAGTTCACAGAGGTCCTGATGGCCCACAGATTTCTGGTCTGAGCCCAATAAAGACTGTTTATGCCTCAAAAAAAACCCCAACATTACATAAATAATGTATATGTCATATACTTGCACATATAAAATATAAGTAAATATCTACAGCATTCCTCAATATTGTTAATTCCTTCCTTGATATAGAAAGCTTTCCATATCAGTACAGTTAGTCTAGCTCTTTTTTTGTTTTTCCTGAGACAGAGTCTCCCTTTTTAGTTCAGGCTGGTCTTGAACTCAGTTTTGTTTTTTTGGTTTTTTTGAGACAGGGTCTCACTTTGTAGTTCAGGCTGGCCCTGAGCTCAGCCTCCAACTCACATCACAGCAATCCTCCTGCCTCTGCCTCCCAAGTGCTAGGATTACAGGCTTGAGCCACCACGCCCGGCACTGTAGTATGTGGTACTGATTGCTGCTGGGCATGAGTTTCCCGGGAATCAAACCCTGTCCTTGTGCTTGCAAGACAGGTGCTGGAACCACTGAGCCAAATCCCCAGCCCCTGAACTCACTTTTAAACTCAGCAATCCTCCGGTCTCTGCTTCCTGAGAGCTGAGATTACAGGCGTGAGCCAACACACCCAGCACTATGGTATGTGGTACTGATTGCTGACGGGCGTGAGTCTCCACACCCAGTATTTTATGTGGTAACCGAGGATTGAACCTGGGTCCTTGCACTTGCAAGACAAGCGCTGGAACCACTGAGCTAAATCCCTGCCCAAGGCCCATCTTTTCTTACAGCTACATGGTGATTAGGTTTATGTATCCCCTCTCTTACTGATGGATATTTAAGCTGTTTCTGATCTTTTGCTGTTGCAACAAAAACATCGAATACACTTTGTGCACATGTATGAGTGTTTCTTGAGGATTCATTCCTAGAAGAGAGATTGCTGGCTCAAAATGTGTATGAATTTTTCATTTGGAAAGATACTGCCAAGTTGGAGTGGAGACCTTTTTCCTGTGAGGCAGCACACCCTCCTTGAGGGTGAACTGGGGATGAAAGACACCCAGGATGGAAAGACTGCGAGCTTCCATTCAGACATACTCAGGTTCAAGTCCAGCTCTGCCACCTCCTTCTTGAGCGACCTCGGTTACATCGTGTTGCCTCTTAGAGCTTCCATTTCCCTCACTGGCAAGAGGGCTACCTCACAAAGCTGTTGCAAAGATCAAGGAATATCTGAAGCCAAGCCTGTAACAGAGGCCTTTGCCAACACTGGCTGTCTCCTGACATGCATCATGGAGGACCAGCTCCAGATTGAGGCTAGGGAAGGCAATTGATCGGTGAGTGCCACGCAGTAGTCAAACTCCACAGGGACTTTTCCTAGATGCTCCCTTCACCCTGGGCACTGCCTTTCGCATTCCCAGACTCTGCAGAGGAGGAAGGGAATCCTTGTCATGAACAGTGAGACGTAGCTGGGTATAGTGGTATGAGCCTGTAATCCCAGCCCTCAGGAGGCTGAGGCAGGAGGATCACTGCATGTTTTATGTCAGCCTGCATCATGAGTTCAAGGCGACCTGAATTACAGAACAACACCCTGTTTAAAAAAAAAAAAAATAGTGGGCTGGGGATTTAGCTCAGTGGTTCCAGTGCCTGTCTTGCAAGCACAAGGGCCCAGATTCAATCCCCAGGTAACCACATACAATACTGGGCGTGGAGACTCACATCCAGCAGCAACCAGTACCACATACCACAGTGCTGGGCGTGGTGGTTCATGCCTGTAATCCCAGCACTCAGGAGGCAGAGGCAGGAGGATTGCTGTGATGTGAGTTGGAGGCTGAGCTCAGGGCCAGCCTGAACTACAAAGCGAGACCCTGTCTCAAAAAAAAAAACAAAAAACAAAAACAAAAAACAAAAAAAAAGTGAAGTGGCCGGATTTGATTACTGGGAGGGGTTGGACTACTCCTTTTGCAGATGAGCTGGAGCTGACAACAGCGCGAGACCTTATCTTACAGAGCACTGTGAATGATGGCGGGGCAGGGAGCCTGCTGGAGACCGACATCCGAAAGGAGCCTGTTCTCAGTTGAGGGCAAGGGGTTCTATGGAAAAACATGGAAGTCATTGGGAGGGCGCAGTCGGGGGTCGGATGACATCCAAAGTCCTGGTGGGACACTCAGCAGTGCTTAGACCCCTTAGCGACAGGTCACAGTGCTCTGTTGTTCCTAGCACCCTCCGCGGACATCCAGGGTAGAGTTTCTTCTGGAGACTTGCTCTCAGGACATGAGCCTCCCAACGGGGCTGCCCAGCCCCCAGCCCTGACAGCATGATGCCTGTGTGAGCCCAGAGGCCACTGTGACGGGGATCAAGGCGATGATCCTGCTGCTAAAGCAGAGGAGCTGAGCAGGGTGGTGACAGCCATGGTAACACGGCCTCGAGCAGATGCAGTCATGGTGGAGCTCGTGAGGCAGGGGACTCTGATGAGCTCACTTTGAAACTCCTCTGGACGCTTGGCCGGCAGCCCCAGCTCCGTCTGCTACACAGTGAGGTCGGGGGACGCAGCTCACCCCTTCTCACCTCCCTCTCTTCATCTGTAGCAGGAACATGCTAATACCTCTACCTCTAGCCTATCTCCTCGGTGTCTCCAACAGCAGATGTCTTTAACAAGCAAAGGACAAGAGTGAGTTCAGGCGGAGGCACTTTGTGGAAAGCAGCCCAGATGGGGCAGAGAAGACAAGCAGGACTGGTGGGATCACCTCCGGAGACGCGCGACCCTTGACCACTTCTGGTTCCCCATTCCTAGACAATGGGTTAGCTGAGACCTTCCTGCTCTTGCCTCACCTAGCCTTTCGCAGTGATGTCCTAGCATGCTGCCCGGGCCCAGCTCAGAGGTGCGGGCTGACCCTGCAGGCCTCCGTGTCCTCCGCTTCCTCCCGCCCACCTCCCTCCCCGGCATCAGGACAGGCACAGGCTTGTTGGGAGGCTGAGATGGAAGCCAAGCGCTCTGCCCAGCTTCACCTGACCATGGTGGCCGGGAGGCTGGATCTGGGCATCTCACCCACAGGGGACCTCCTGGGGTTAGGAGCATTTCTTCTCTGACCCACCCAGGACAGCCCACAACTGCTCACTGGTGTCTCTTCTCCTCCCGGGGCTGAGCGCGCCCTCCTCACACCCAGCCCTCCCAGGCCTCGCTTCCTGTGGGCCTCGGCCCCCTCTACCTGCGCCGTCGCCCTAGCTCCTGCTGGCTCCTGGTGCGCTGCACTGAGCTTCCTCTCTGGAAAGCAGCCACAGACTTCTCCATCGAGGAAGAGAAAATGCTCTCGTTCCCCACCCCCAGATCCTTCCCTCCCATCATCCATTGACACCTAAGCATCTTTCTCTCTCCTCCCCTCCCTCTGTCTCTGTCTCTCTCTCTCTCTCTCTCTGTTTATCCATCACTAGAGTCCACCCCCTTCCCTCTTGCCTGTAGCTTCTGTGGCTATAATCAAATCATAACTTTTATTAAATTTAAGATTACTTTTTAATGGAATCAATTTCTTGTGTGGTGCTTCTCTGCCTGCCCGCGGGCTCCGCCAGCTCTGGGCTCAGCATCCCCACCCGCGCAATTGTCTCTGCCGCTGGCGTTTCTGGCTAAGCTGCCTCCCAAGGAGGGGCAGGTCTGCCACCCCCAACACACAGAGAAACACACACCAAGCCGCTCTTTCCTGCAAACCCCAGACACACAACCGCCGAGCCCCAGGCGCCCACGCAGAGGTGGGGGAGCTCAGAGCGAGGTGGCAGGGCAGGAGGAGAGAGCAGGAGAAAAGACTCAGGGCGCAAAACAAACACGGAGCTGAGCAGACATTTCTCAGCCTGTTAATTTCCTACAGTTCTGTTTTCCAGCCTCAGAAGCAAACTGCTTTCTGCCAGTCCACCCCCTTCCCGGACTGCATTGTGCAGCTGGTGAGCCTGGGGGGAGCGGGGGGCGCGTCCAGAAGAACAGCAGAGTCGAGTCTTCGTTTGATTTAAGCACAGGCTGGTGCGGAGAGGTTTCTGTGACCCCCAAAGACAAGCCCAACCGGGAGCCCTGTAGTCTGGACAGTCCGTCCCACAGTCTGAGCTACGGGATGAAGGGAACAGGGGTGTCTTCGAGGAGCCTGGAGGTGGGAGAGGGCCGGGGCGGGCTTAATGGAGAGCATGGCTGGGAAGAGGTACTTGGGGGAGCAGTGGAGGTGCGCATAGATGGGTCTACTGACGCAGCAGAGACCTGGCCACGTCTTCGAGTTGTCTGCGCTGCTCTGAGGTTGGCTGTAGCTTTTCTGGGGGCTCCCTGGGCAGTAGGGCGGACAGGTGGGTCTGGGGCCTGGGGACCATCTCCACCCTCCACACTATCTCAGCCTCCCTGGCTCACTGGGCATCAGAAGCAGTTCCTTGGGCTGGGGATTTAGTTCAGTGGTTCCGGCGCCTGTCTTGCAAGCGCAAGGGCCCAGGTTCGATTCCCCGGTAACCACATATCATACTGGGCGTGGAGACTCACGCCCAGCAGCAACCAGTACCACATACCACAGTGCCAGGTGTGGTGGCTCACGCCTGTAATCCCAGCATTCGGGAGGCAGAGGCAGGAGGATTGCTGTGATGTGAGTTGGAGGCTGAGCTCAGGGCCAGCCTGAACTACAAAGTGAGACCCTGTCTTAAAAAACCTAAAAAAAAAAAAAAAAAAAAAGCAGTTCCTTGGACTTCCAGGGACTGAGGAGCCTGTTATACGATGTGTAGCTGGTAGGTAAGAGCATAGGCTTTGGTCTCAGGGAGCTCTGTGAATCTACACAGTCACTTTCTGTGTGGCCTTGAACACATCGCCTGGTCTCTCTGAGCTTGCTTCTTCATTTGAAAGTAAGGATTCCGGGAAAGGAAATGATGCATGTGGAGCATCTACCATGGCACCTGGTGCAGAGTAACAGCTCGCGTCTTCTGACCAAGGAACTGCATTCACATAGCCCACCACCCACCCTGCCCCGAGAGTTTGGGATCTGGGCCCGTAGGAAGGCAGGAGGCACCTGCAGCAGGCCTCAGCTCACGGATGAAGCTCAGCCCGGACCAGTGACAGCTCTCAGATTCAGGGCCAGGACATGGCAGGTTCCAGTCCTTCCTGCAGGTTTCTGAGGGACTGATTGCTGTTGGCACAGGTAATGGACCAGTGAAAGTTCCTGACTGAACTGACATCCTCACCTTGGACTTCCAGGGGCTGAGGAGCCCAAAGCTAGGCTTCACTCTGGGGAAGCACAAGGGGAGAAGGTTCTGAGGTCCCTTTGTCCCTGGCACCTCAGCTGGCACCTGTTGGTCCTGGAGACTGGAGGAGCTGCCTGACATCCCTAGACAAAGTCCAAACAAGGGGAGTCTGTAAAGATTTAATTAGGCTCTCTGAATGGGCAACCTTTGCCTCTCATTCCTGTCTTCCAACCCTAGGGAGAAGACAGAGACTGGTGAAGAAAGCAAACATGGAGAACTGGGGACGGTTGATTTCGTGAGCACTGCTCCACATTTACCCACACCTGGGACTGAGTGGCACCATGTCCCAGTCACGGGAGAGCCAGGTTCCACAGCTTGGCCTCTCCAGGCTGCTCCTTGGAGCCTGGCAGCTGCCTTAGAATGAGGAGCAGATGGAGCCTCCTCCCCCAGGCAGGGCTGGCCTCTGGCTTTCTCATTAGCCCTTTAGGAGGCTGGTCCAACCTGCTCTGCGTCTTCCTCTGCTTGACCCCTGGTACAGGCACGCCTGCTGAATCTACACCTAGACCTGAGACCTGCAGGGTCTTGTCTGGGCCTGGATGTTCCCACGGGGCCACGCATCAGTCACACACAGAGGGTTTTACTGCCCAAGGGGACTTTTGAGATCTGAACATTATCCACTCCAGTTCTTGTTTCATTCGCAAGGGAATGGAGGCCTGGATAGGGGAGGGGTAGGAATCGCACAGACTAGTGATGAAGCCTGACCAAAGTCTCTCTAATCCTTCCTCTGCTGCCTGCTGGGCTTTGCCTGTAGCTGTGACCCCTCAACCCCACTGACATCTCATGTCATGCCCTAACACAGCACTCACCTCCAGGAGTAGGGACTATGTATTGTGTCTCCCATTGTATAAATGCTTGGAGAGGTTAAATAACTTTACCTAAGCTAACAAGTGGTGGAGTTCAAATTTGAATTTTTTCCCTTTCCCAGGGCCTCGTGGATGCTGGGCAGATGTTTTACCACTAAGTTACACCTTGGAGCTGGAATTTAAACTGAGACTATCTGGCTCCATCATTCAAGGTTTTTTTTTTTTTTTTTTAGACAGGGTCTCACTTTGTAGTTCAGGTTGATTCTGAATTCAGCCTCAAATTCAGCAGGAATTAAGCACAGGCTAGTGCCTCTGTCTCCTGAGTGCTGGAATTATAGGCGTGAGCCACCATGCCCGGCACTGTGGTGTGTGGAACTGATTGCTAGTGGGTGTGAGTCACCACACCCGGTTTTGTTGTATGTAGTTACCAGGGATTGAACTGGGACCTTGCACTTTCAAGGCAGGCACAGGAATCACTGAGCTAAATCCCTGGCCCCATCATTCAAGTTTTTAACTACCCTTTTACTCTGGAAGCGTCCTCTGCACTATCCCTTTCCCTTTTTCCAGTCTTACGCTTCTTTTACAATCATTGTTACCATCACCATTATCTTTACAACTCATCATTGCCTCCTCTCTAGGTTCAGTTGCATCTAAGTGTTGTTCCAGAGGCGAGGACAGGCTCAGCACTGCTGTCCAGAGCTCCTTTTCTCCTTTGTCTTTCTTGTGCTTCCAGATCAACACAGACCTAACTTTCTGCCCTGGGCCAGAGGAAGAGCTTATAGTCAAGTCTCGCACACGCACACACACACATCCTCCCTCGAGCAAAGATACAAAGCCAGACCGTGGAAAGAAAGGCCCGCTTCCTTATGCAGGCTGTACTGGACATAAGGGCAGGGATGAGGGTGGAAGGAGAAGTTTTGAATAACCAAGGAATGTCTGTTGAGAGAAATTAATCAATGGTCAAGGAGATTGCTTGTCATCTTTCAATATCTATAGAAATAACAAGCCTCAAGAGAGGGGGCCAGCGCTTCAAGGGAACAGGAGACCAGAGGGTATTCTGCCCAGCCCATGCCTTTAATGAGCTACAGGAGGACAGAGCCATAGGCAGCTTCCACCCACTTTGGGTGCTGGCCAACACCCCATCTTCCCCAGCCACAGTAGCTCTTGCAGCCCCTGAAAGCCAGCAGCAGCATGCAACACTGCCCAGGAGTTTTAAAATTGATTATTCCTTTGAGTCCAAATCCCACCCGCCTCCCAGCTCAACGAGCTGGTTGGCTGTCTGTGAGTGCTGGCTGCCAGAGGTGCCATCATCCTGCACAGGAACTAGGAAGAGAGGGCAATGGCTTCCCGGATCAGAGCCTCCACCCAGAATTCCAGCCAAGGCCCCAGCGCTCCCAGGACCTGGAAGATTTTTTTCCCTGGTTGTGTTTGGAATTGGCTGGTTTTCTGGGCACCAGGCCCAGCTCAGTTTAATTTTTGTTTATTTTTATGTACAGATTCTCTTCTGTTTGGGGAAGAGCTTTGTGTAAATTATTATTATTTATATGATAAAGAATAAATCACACCAAATAAAAAAACCCACAATCTCTTTTTCTCAATAGAATTACTAAATTAGGGGCTGAAAAGAACAGCCGATGTGCTGGGGTTTGGCTTCAGGAAGCCTTTGGACATGGATTCTCACAAAATGTCTTAGTAAACGGGTTCTGTTATCCTGGATTTGATGCTACTCACAGCCTGCACAAGCATATGGAGCCTCCCAGGAAGACCACGGTGGTTCAGCCCAAGAGTCTGTGCTTCCTGATCCTGCACAGATCCTATTCCTTGGGAGATGAGTCGAGGCTTTTGGAAGTGATTTACTTACTCAGAATAGGGGGAGAACAGGAGAAATAGAGAAGTTGGAGATTCCTGCCAGAAATAAGATCAGATGCCCAGAATTGGGGTGGGGTAGAGTACACAGGAGTTACTTGCAGAGTGGCACTATAACATCAGGGAGAAATGAGCCAATCATTTCTTTGCCTATTCATTAAATTTGCATGCTTTGACTCTATTGGTTGAAATGAAATGAGTCAAAAGGCAGGGATACAGAATGGGAACAGGACCAGCTTGGCCCAGAGTGTGTCCCCAAGTGGCCCCTCTCTCTACTCTCCAGCCAGGGTGGGGAGAAGACCAACTCATCAAAAGTACTGCACCTCCTTTCTCTCCATTCTCTTATCGCTCCAATACACTCCATCCACCCTTTCATAAAGTTCTGTTCGGAAATGGAGGAAGAAGACACACCCAGAACAAGGAATCTGTCTCCTGGGATTATATCCTAAATGCCAACGAGAGAAAAGAGTCAGCAATGGGTGGGTTTTTGTTGTTGATGTTGCATTTCCTAGAACCTCAGGTTACCAGAGATTTGATTTGATTTTGAGACAGGGTCTCACTGCATAGTTCAGATGGCCTTGAATTTACTATATAGCTCAGGCTGGTTTTAAACTCACAGAAGTCCTGTCAGCCTCCAGAGTACTGGGATTACAGATGATGCCACCACATCCAGCTGCAAAACCAAGCCCAGCCAGAGATTTTAAAAACAGCTCTGGGGGCCGGGGAGTTAGCTCAGTGGTTCCGGTGCCTGTCTCGCAAGCGCAAGGACCCGGGTTCGATTCCCCGGTAACCACATAACAATACTGGGTGTGGAGACCCACACCCAGCAGCAACCAGTACCACATACGACATTGCCGGGTGTGGTGGCTCACGCCTGTAATCCCAGCACTCGGGAGGCAGAGGCAAGAGGATTGCTGTGATGTGAGTTGGAGGCTGAGCTCG
>PVIR01026427.1:0-23924 GCA_004026965.1 Petromus typicus | reverse complement strand
ACTGGGTGTGGAGACCCACACCCAGCAGCAACCAGTACCACATACCACAGTGCCGGGCGTGGTGGCTCACGCCTGTAATCCCAGCACTCGGGAGGCAGAGGCAGGAGGATTGTGATGTGAGTTTGAGGCTGAGCTCAGGGCCAGCCTGAACCACAAAAGCGAGACCCTGTCTCAAAAAAACCTAAAAAAAAAAAAAAAACCTAAAAAAAAAAAAAGAAACAACAAAACAAAAATAAATAAAAGGGCAGAGAGACACAGGGGAAAAGCTACAGGCCTACATCCCTCTGGAATTTGTCTCTCTTCAGATTTTCTATTGGAGAAAGACCCATCCCAGCCACCCCCCCGCCCCCACCTAGAGAACTTCAGAGTAAAAGCCGGAGCAGGGCTGGGCAGCCGGCCTCAGTCTTGGGGCCCTAGGGCACTTGAGGAGAGTGGGGGAGCCCCCCAATCGCGCAGCCCTGTGGCAGTGGGGGAGGTGGGCTCCTGAGGCCTGGAAATTCCTGCAGAGCCAGACTCTAGCAAGAATGGGTGACTCTAGGGTTGGATGAAAGGGGTCAGATCTGAAGATGACTTTCTTAGAACAGATTCGGCCTGTCTCCTCGACTCTACACATAATAACGCCTTTGTCCCATTCCAGCGCAGTGCTTGCTTTCTCCTCACGAGTCACAGTACCCAGGACCTCCTCCCTCCCCCAGCCCTGGAAGTAGACAGAACTGGGAGGCACTAAAAACCCAAAGGTCAGGCTTTTCTTTTGAGGCTGTGTAACCTGACACAGAGATCTGACCCTTCCCAGCCCCATAAATCAAAGCCTTGATGACTCCGGTCCTGGACAAGAATTCCTGAGGTCGGTGGCTTTGAGGAAGGCAGGGGGGATGATGAGAAAATCTGGGAGGAAAACAGGAAGGGGCCTTCGGAAGCCGCCCCGCCCCCTCCGGGCCTTCCACCACTGCAGCTGCTGCCCAGTGGGCTCCAGTCAGGACCTGCCACGCTCTGTCCGTCCACTCCAGGTAAGTGCCGGTGAGAGGAGGGAGAAGTGTTCCCTGCTTCCACCATGGAGAACCCACTGGGCCCACCATGGCCACAGCACCATAGCAACACAGATTAATCTGGAAATGTTTTTGCTTGGTCGGTTTTTAAGACAGGGTCTCACTTTTTAGTTCTAGCTGGCCTTAAACTCACTACATACTCCCGGCTGGCTTCAAACTCATAGAGATCTTCCTGCCTCTGCCTCTGGGGTTCTGGGATGACAGGTGTGCACCCCCAGGCTACTGGAGATAATTCCGAAGAAATCTGAAATATTGAGCTCCCTTAACACCCCCAGATTAGTCAGCTGCTGGGGACTGACAGTCTGATAGAACCTGCCCTTTACACTGTTCCCCAAAGGCGGAGGGCAGGTTGCTCTCTGGACAAGTCAGAAAAACCTGCTTTCTCTCAGACCTCTGTCTCTGCTGGCCAGAAAAATGTATCTTCCAGCTCTTGAATGGTGTGTCCAGCTCATTTTCAGTTGACAGATGGACAGACAAAATTTCCAACGATTTCTGAGCCAAAGCAAGCCATGAGCCTAGAATCCATTCCTGGGGTTACGTAGGAGCGCCCCCTCCTGTCTGGCATGGCTGAAGCTAGCTGGAGTGGGGAAGGAAGGACTATTAAAAGTCCTAGATTCCAAGCCGGTTTGGAAGTGCACATCTGTAATCCTAGCACTTCCGGAGGCTGAAGCAGGAGAATCACAAGTTTGAGCCTAGCTTGGTAAACTCAGCAATTTAGCAAGACCTTGTCTCCAAATTAAAATAAATACATTTTTAAAAGGGCTGAAGCTGTAGCTCGGTGTGAAGACTTTGGGATCAGACTTCTATACGCAAAAGAAGAGAGGGGGGAAGTAAATTCTAGCTGCAGGAATCCTCACTAGGAAGCTAGAAATGGGGCTGGCTTTAGGTTGCTCCCTTATATACCCGGAGAGCCGTGGGCCTCCCCAAGGTTGTGCAGAATGGGAGGAAAAGCGAGAAAGCAATAGACCTGAGAGATTGTCCATGCTGCCTCACCCCAGGCCTGCAGCCAGGTCCCTGGCATGGGCCCAGGACTCGGAGCAGGGCCGTCCAGTCTGAAGACGTCTCCCGCTTCAGGAGAAAAGCCCCAGTCTAAGGAGCAAAACCCCCCTCTGAGCCCAAGGAAACAGAAGCTGAGACTGGCTCAGTGAACCATCCAGGGCCACAAGTATGGGGAGTACGAGGCGTGATGAGACAGCCTTGGGGGGTATGGGCAGGGCCACCTCACTTTTCCCCAGAGGTCAGGAGAGGATGTCCACGTTTACTACTGACGGATGACAATGGTCATTTCCCAGCACCTCTAGGGCCCTCTCCATAAGCACAGGAGAGACATTAAGATTGGATCTCTCTCTCTATCCTCTCTCTCTCTGACTGGGCAGCAAACCTGAGGCCCCACGTGTGCTAGGCAGACACTACACCACTGAGCTATACTCCAGCATTTTTTAGAATTTGGTTTTTGAGACAGGGTCTCACAGAGGTGCTCTGACTGGACTCACTCTTGTGATCCTCTGGCCCCTTCCCCCGAGTAGCTGTATTCCAGATGTGCATCACCGAATCCAGCCCTCCTCGAGTCTGCAGTTCTTACATTCTAAGGGCTTATGGGAGTCACAGCCCAGCTCCAAGGCTGCCACCTCCAAGGCTGCCTTCCTGCCCGAGCCATTCACTCTCCCCACTTCTAGTTCTTCAATCTGATTCAAACCCATCTTGCTGCATTGGAAATAATGGCAGAAGGAACTTCTTTCCAATTTGCGCTATGTCCAAGATGGTGGGGTGCTGAGAAACTGAGGTAGAAGAAGATGGACTAAGGATTAGAGATGAGAACCAGATAAATAGCTGCTAAAAGCCCTCTGCCTGGCATTGTGGACAGCTACTCTCCCTCGCGGCGTTTTGTAGCTGCGAGTCTGTGCTCACGCTTACTGTAGGTGTGGACACACATCCACACACCGCATCCGCAGACTGCGCAGAAGACCTGGCGTAGACGGGGCTGCAAGGGGAGCTGTCCTCTTGCCACGCACACACTTGGCTTTCTTCCCCCCCCTGGCAGGCCCAAGTCTTCTTTCACCATTGCTGTGCATTCCCAGCAGTTCCCCCTTGAGCGCCCCCGCCCGGAGGGCTGTGGTAATGGAATGGCCCCGCTCCCTGTGTCCTCTTTCATCTCAGCTGCAGACTGCGGCGTCCTGAGCAAGGGCTGCAGGGGACATTCCTGTTTCCCAGGGCCAGAGACAGCTTGGCGACAGGGGAGGGGAGGCTGCAGCAGCAGCATCCCCAAGGAGGTCAGTATCCTCTGCCTCCCACCCCTTTTTAGTAATAATAAAAACTAAAGCAGAAGGCCTCCCAGCAGGTCCCTACTGTCACCCCGGCTCCCCGAGATCGCTGCACAGGCTGTCTCCAGCCCTGCCTTCCCGATGTCGCCTGGATTTCTCAGACCTTGGGAAGTCGCTCCAGGATATCTCACACGAAAAGACAGCCATTCTTGGAATGCGGAGAGACAGTGATGAATTCGCCCACACACTAGCAACCCACTTCCATCAACTCCTGTGTCCAAATTCCTGTAAATCACCAAGGACGAGACTGGGGAGGGGAAGGCGCCTCGGTGACGTCTATCTCCACTGAGATTCCTCCTTCACACCTGCCCGGCACCGCAGCCGCAGCCGCAGCCGCAGCCAGCGGGAAGAGAAACACCCAGACAGGCAGGAGGTCTGGGTGAAGTCTCGGACGCCAGGCCTCACCACGCCCCCGCCCCGTTGTGCTCCCCAGGGGCTCCTCTGGCCTAAGTCCTTGTCCGCCTCTTCCCATAGGTCACAGAACAGCACGTAGCAGCCCCTGTCCCCGAGGTTTCGGGCCTCTAGGGCTCAGCTCATCCCCTCTGGCGGCCAGGCGACCAACTCCAGTGGGCCAGCGCCCAGAGGACTGAGCAGCCGGAAGGAGAAAGATAAGATCGGTGTGCGGCTCCTGTCAGGCCTTCCTTATCAAGGCATCCTATTTACTGCCTTCATGGGCGGAGCGGGCTGACAAACCTAAAGCCACCAGCTAGAAAGGGGCAGGTCAGAGTCAAGCAGTCTTCTCCCCCTGGAGTCTGCTTTCCGGGTAAGCATACCCCGGAGCAGGGTAGAGGGCCGGAAGTAGATGACATTTCCATTTCCCTTGCTAAGTGAGCCCACCAACCCTTGGGTCATGGACACAGGGTCATCAGCTCAAATTTACAATCCCAGTTCTCGCCCTGCTCACACTGACTGTCACCAAGCCTGCCTCCAGCTGGGAGGTTAGTACATCTTGGTGATGGGCCAGGTGGGGCCTGGAAGGCAGAAGGGACAGAAAAGTGAAGAGCTGGCATTTCTGCACAGCCTGGGCCAGTGAGAGGAAGAAACGTAGGCAGATGGGCCTGAACTAGCCAGTGGGGAAAGCGCAAGGCACCATGTGGCCTGGCTTTGCCCACCCCGCCGTCTGAGTACTTCTCCCTTCCTCCGTTCTGTCCATTTCCAAACTGCCTGCTTCAGATGCAACTCTTTCCAATGGGTCCCTCATTCCACAAAAGGAATAAACAGCGTGCAGAGGGAAGCAGTGGACTGACTATGGAGCTCACAGCCTTCTTGGAGGAGCAGCAGGCTGGGGAGCTGGCAGACCAGACCACATCAGGAGCAGCATGAGAAGCTCTGCTCCAGCAGATACAGCTTCCCAGGGCTCCAGTGCGAGGCTGAGGACCGAGGGAAGAGGCAGGAAAGAGGAAGCCCTGAGCTTTTGGCCAACCAGCCAGCTTGGTGACAGTCTGAAATGAAGGTGCCCGTATGGACCCCCCCCCCACGTGGACGGAGCAGAGTCAGCACCGTTACCCCGGGATTCATAGAGCTGGGAGGCTGGAGATGAGGGGAGGGTCTGTTCCTTTAAGTTCCCAGGCTCTTAGCAGAAGAAACTCCTCTCTCAAGCATTGCGTAGGGTAGAGTCTTTCCCATCCCGAATCTTATATATTTGCTGAGAGTTGGAACTGCCTTTTGAAATCGTTTCAAATAAGTTCAAGCTGCTACAACAAACAATCTGGGTAACTATAAAAAGAAATTTATTTATCTCTCTCAATTCTGGAGGCTAGAAGTTCAAAATCAAAATACTAGCATGGTCAAGCTCACCCGCTCCTCTTCTTCCTCCTTATTTAAAGGTAACAGGGTTTAAACCCAGGAGCCCACACTCAGCTGCATCCCTTGCTCCTTTTATTTTATTTTGAAACTGAGTCTGAATTAGTCACTTTGTTATCACTGGGACAAAATACATAACACTTTCATGTAAGAGGAAGAAAGGTTATTTTGACTCACGGTTTTAGTGGATTCAGTCCATGGTTGGTTGGCTCTGAGGGAGAAACAGCCCATGAGAGGTCATGGTGGAGGAAAGCTGCTTACCTCATAGTAGGCAGGAGGCAAAAAAGCAGGAAGATGAAGAGCTGCAACAAGAATACACTATTTCAGGGCCGGAGATTAGCTCAGTGGTTCTGGTGCCTGCCTTGCAAGTGCCAGGGCCCAGGTTCAATCCCTGGTAACCACACACAATACTGGATGTGGAGACTCACGCCCAGCAGCAATCAGTACCACATACCACAGTGCTGGGCGTGGCGGCTCACGCCTGTCTTCCCAGCACTTGGGAGGCAGAGGCAGAAGGATTGCTGTGAGTTCAAGGCTGAGCTCAGGGCCAGCCTGAACTACAGAAGGGAGATCCTATCTCAAAAAAAAAAAAACAAAAAAAACAAAAAAAACCCCACTATTTCAGATCACACTTCCAGAGAGCCACAGCCAGGCCCCATCTCCTAATAGCATATTTAACTATGAATTCATCCATTGATAAGCAGAACACCCCCATGATCCAGTCACCTTTCAAAACTTCACCTCTGGGGCCAGGGATTTAGCTCAGTGGTTCCGGCGCCTGTCTCGTAAGCGCAAGGACCCGGGTTCGATCCTCGGTAACCACATAACAATACTGGGCGTGGAGACTCACCCCAGCAGCAACCAGTACCACATATCACAGTGCTGGGCGTGGTGGCTCACGCCTGTAATCCCAGCACTCGGGAGGCAGAGGCAGGAGGATTGGTGTGATATGAGTTTGAGGCTGAGCTCAGGGCCAGCCTGAACCACAAAGTGAGACCTTGTCTCAAAAAAAAAAAAAAACACACTTCACCTCTGAACATGTGAGACTATAAGAGGGACTTTTATACCTAAACAACAACAGAATCTTACTAGGCTGCCAGGCTGGTCTCAAACTTTTGATCCTCCTGCTTCAGTTTCCCCAGTAGCCGGAATTATAGGTGTGTACTCCTATGCCTGGTTAGCAGGGTCAAATTTTGGTGGGGGCTCTCTTTGGGTTGCAAATGATTAATTTCCCATTGTATCCTCATATGGTTAAGCATGAAAAGAGAAAGCAAGCTCTTTTATGACATATGGGGCACTAATCCCATTTATGAGGCTTCTACCCTGGTGACCTCAACTAATCCTAATTACTTCCCGACTTGCTGTTAAAATTTATAATAGTCATGACAGGAATGTAGCTTAATGATGCTGCCACCTGCCTGGCAAGTGCAAGGTCCTGAGTTTGATCCCCAGTTACACACACACA
Source organism: Petromus typicus (assembly GCA_004026965.1). NCBI lineage: Eukaryota > Metazoa > Chordata > Mammalia > Rodentia > Petromuridae > Petromus > Petromus typicus. The sequence continues at coordinate 17,289 of PVIR01026427.1, read as the reverse complement.
CAATGTGTAGAAGGCCAGGCTGGGCATGGTGGCATAGCCTGTGATCCTAGCACTAGGGAGGCAGAGATGGGAGGACTGCTGTGAATTTGAGGCCAGCATAGGCTAAATAGTGAGACCCTGTCTCAAAAAACAAACAGATAAAAAATTTATAGGGGGCCATATTGGTTTGGACCAAGCCCCTATAATGGGCTCAACTAGTTCAACCAAAATGGAGTCATTCATACTTAAGTTCCAAGTCACAAAGCCAAAACTAAATCATTTATCTAATCTTCCAGGAAGTCAGGGGAGTGAGAGATAATAGCTAAGTTTTCAAAAAAGATAGGTTTAGCTGGCATGATATGGAAGTTCTCTCTGCTTTAACCTTTACAAGGAAAGTAATTCTTAAACAATCAATCTGCTTTTTGTTCTCTGTTTCTGCTTTCCTCAGCTTTCTCTGTCTATAAAAACCAAACTCCTCTACTCAGCTCATCAGAGTACTCATTTTATTTTATGGAATAAAGTATTGCTTGAGCCTAGAATCTCAAATAAAAGCCAATTAAGATCTTTAAATTTGTTGTCATTGTGTCTTTTGACAGGCCCCATCTCCTAGTATGATCACATGGGGAGGAAAGTTTTAATACATAAATTTTGGAGAAACATAAATGTCCAATGTATAACATGGACCAAATATATCATGAGATGTCAAGAGGAACAAAAAACACATATTTCAAAATTGGCCCTGTTTACAGTCACTCTTAACCAAGGCACTCAAAATGGTCCACTGTTGGCCTTCAGTCCGCTTCAAGAATGCTTGCAGAGGGCTGGGGGTTTAGCTCAGTGATTCCAGTGCCTGCCTTGCAAGCACAAAGTCCCGGGTTTGATCTCCCTAACCACATACCACAATGCCACATTGACTCACGCCTGTAATCCCAGTACTCGGGAGGCAGAGGCAGGAGGATCGCTGTGAGTTGGAGACCGGCCTGAGCTACATAATGAGCTCAGGGCCATCTGGAACTACAAAGCGAGACTCTGTCTCAAAAAAAAAAAGAAAAGAATGCTTGCAGAAGTAGCAGTCAACACAGAATCAGTCTTGGAGTCAATGGAGCCTCCACGGTACCTAAGATTCCAGGTCAAAGGTCCTCGCCATCTAACTGGTAACAGAATAAAATACAGTGAAACTTTGGATTACAAGTAACTTGTTCTGTGAGTATTCCACAAGACAAACAAACATTTCTACTAAATTTTAACTTGATAAATGAGTGATGTTGAGTAATATATGATCCCAAACATCACATGATCATAAATGACTAATAGTTCTTTCTCTCCCTCTCCCTCATGCCCTCCCCCCTCCTTCGCCCTCCCCCTCCCTCTCCCCCCCCTCTCCCTCTGTCTCTCCCTCTCCTCCCTCTCCTCCCTCTCCCCCCACTTCTGTCTCTTTCTTCAGGATTGTGGGTGATCATCCTCCCAACAGCAATAAATGATACAGCAGAGCTCATCTCCAGAGGAGGATGTTAAAAGGCAGAGGAAACCCTGACTTCACATGAAATTAGGGAGATGTATAAAATGTAGGACACAGTGAAAATTTTTGTAGAAAAGCATCAACGAAGCCTGCAGCAGTGCAAGCAGTGGATATGTTCAGTGACAGTGCAGTGTTATATTTCCATGAAATCCTCAAAAGGAGACAAAAGCAGTGTCACCAGGTAGGTTTCTTCCTAAAATTGCACACATACAAAAAAGATTACATTGAGCCACTAGAGAGCAGTGATTGTACTAGAGATAGTGAAAATCATCCCACACAGTATCCCTCATCTGTCTTGTCTCTTCCACACCAGCCACAAAGGTTTTCAAAGGTAAATGCAGGTTAATTTATTTTTCTCTATATTTTGCATTCTTAATTTCTTTTATTATATGACAGTATTATAATCATTTTAATGTAAATATTTCTGGACTGTGGAACAAATCACCTGAGTTTCCATTATTTCACATAGGGAAGTTTGCCTTGATATGCGAGTGCTTTGGATTACAAGCATGTTGTGGAATGAATCATGCTCACAAAACAAGGTTTTACTGTAATGGACTTTTGGATCTTGAAGGAGGAAAGTGGTGATGGAAGAGAATCCTTCACTCATAGAGGTATTCAGTAAATGTCGAAGGAGGACCGTGAGAACATGAATATGCTCCAAAGGAGCCTAGTGTTCTTGTTTGAGGAAAGAAGAGAAGACTAGAGTTAGGGATCAGGATAAGTATCTTGCCACTTCTCCAAGGTTACCAGGAAGCCTACTCTGGCACCTCTACCAAAAATGGAAGTGGGGGACAGGTTATCATTAGGGGGTTCCCTCTGCCTACTGTGTGTCTATTGTTCTCCAGTCCTCCTCCAGCAACAGGTTCTGCAGTTCTCCGGTCCAGGGATTCCCTGCCCGGGGCAGCGTGTGGCAGTGGTGAGGTTCAGGTCTTCAGTCCTTCTGCTGTATGGGAATGAAAGAGACTCTCAGATATTTACAGGAAGGGACATTCTGGAGATTGTCCCGGTCCACAGACCTGACGCTCAGGCAGTCCTTGATATCTAGCCTGAAAGAGTCTGTGATAACTCAAGCCCATTTCTTCTTCTTCTTTTTTTTTTTTTTGAGACAGGGTCTCGCTTTGTGGTTCAGGCTGGCCCTGAGCTCAGCCTCAAACTCACATCACAATCCTCCTGCCTCTGCCTCCCGAGTGCTGGGATTACAGGCGTGAGCCACCACGCCCAGCACTGTGGTATGTGATACTGGCTGCTGCTGGGTGTGGGTCTCCACACCCAGTATTGTTATGTGGTTACTGGGGAATCGAACCGGGTCCTTGCGCTTGCAAGACAGGCGCAGGAACCACTGAGCTAACTCCCCGGCCCCAAGCCCATTTCTTCTTGATTGGAGAGTGGGGGAGGGGGGAAGGACTAAAGAGCAGGGATGGGGCCTCTTTAGAGCCCAATTACTTGCTCCAGGCCAGTGCTTCTCCCCATGGGACCAGGACGAGCAGTATTGATGTCTGCTAAGAACTTGTTAGAAACCTGCATCTTCGGGCCCCACCCTGGAGCGCCGCAGCAGGAACTCTGGGCAGCAGCCAATCCTTTCCTGACAGTTTCCCCAAGGCACTTAAACCTTGAGAACACTTGCTCAGCACCTCTCCCCAGGTGGAAGAGGAATATCAAGAGAAGGGGGAGCTTAACCAGCAGTCTCATCCAAAGTGAGGAAAAAGGGCCAGGGATGCCGCTCAGTGGTGTCGCGCGTGCCTCGCAAGTGCAAGGTTCTGACTTGGATTCTTGGTACCACACTCAAAAAAGAGCTTTTCCAGTGTAGACATCTGGAACGAGGCTATAGAGGACTTTGATCTTTTCCAGCTGTAAATGTCACAGCAATATCTAAGTGGCCCTGTGACAAGTCTGGGGAAAACAACAGTGACCTTTTGCAAGTTGCCCAGAGCAGGAAAAAATAATGGAGTAATCTTTCAGGAAATTATCTCCTGCTAAGCCTCAGCTTTTCTTAGCTACTGTTTCCTCCAGCAGGGCCCCTGATATTCCCACCGGCACCACCCCAGGCCCGTGCCCCAGCCCTTGGCCTATGCAACCAGCCCTACTGTTTACTCCTCATTCACTGAATGAGAACTAGGTTGAACGTATTTGATAGATCAGGCAGGAGGGAGACCTTTGTCTAGAGGCGATAAGGAAGAAGCCACCTCACCTGGGACTGGAACCTTCAGCGCAGCGGTGTCTTCAGACTTTCCCTACTACCCGCCACCACAGCAGTTCATGGTGCTACCACAAAGAGAAGTCACTCTTTCCCTGATCTCTACACTATGCACAAATGATCACGCTTGGAAAAATGCAAAACAAAAAAGGACAAAAATCTTAACCAATTTGAAAATTTCCTGTTCTATAGCTTATTATTCTTTTATTTCTATTACACTAGATAGATAGCATGTGATGTGAGTTTGAGGCTGAGCTCAAAACCTAATGAATATGTGATAAATTATACAAAAGAGCTCCCAATAGTGAGAAACTAAGGAAACTGTTTTTCCAAACTAGAACAAAGACAGAGATCAAGAAATGGAGGTCAAGGAGTTAGCTCAGTGGTTCCAGCATCTGCTTGGCAAACGCAAGGTCCCAAGTTCAATCCCTGGTGCCACATACCACACTGCTAGGCATAGTGGCTCATGCCTGTAATCCCAGCACTTGGGAAGCAGAAACAGGAGGGTCACAGTGAGTTCGAGGCTGGCCTGGGCTACGTAATGAGTTCAGAGCCAGCCTGAACTACAAAGCAAGACCTTGTCTTACAAAGAAAGAAAGAGAGAGAAAAGAAAAGAAAAGAAGTGGGAGTCTTGATGCCAGGAATGGCAGTACATGCCTATAAATTCCAGCCCTCAGAAGGCTGAGGCAGGAGGATTGTTGTGAGTTCAAGGGCAGCCTGGGTTACTTAGTGAGCTCAAGGTTAGCCTGAACTACATAGTGAGAAGATGTCTCAAAAAAAAAAAAATAATAATAAGGGGGCTGGGGATTTAGCTCAGTGGTTCTGGTACCTGTCTTGCAAGCTCAAGGACCCGGGTTCGATCCCAGTAACTACATACAGTACTGGGCGTGGAGACTCACACCCACCAACAACCAGTACCACATACCACAGTGCCGGGCGTGGTGGTTCACGCCTGTAATCCCAGCACTCAAGAGGCAGAGGCAGGAGGATTGCTGTGATGTGAGTTTGAGGCTGAGCTCAGGGCCAGCCTGAACTACAAAGGGAGACCATGTCTCAAAAAAAACCCCAAAACAAAACAAAACAAAACAAAAAAGACAAAAAGAAATGGATCCTCCTGAAATGTCTCTAGAAGCCTATTCCTCTGCCTCTGCCCAGTACTGACATTCACTCATTGAGAAGGTACAGCATATCTGCTATACGTGGACCTTTGTCCAAGTCTGAGAGGGAATAAGTAGATATAAAGTAAAAGTGGTATTCATTCCTTTAGAGGAGAGCAAAGTTCAGTAAAAGGATTAAGGACGGTGAAACTAGGGGTCATGAAAGCTTCTCAGACTAGGCATGATGGCACATGCCTGAAGTCCTAGCACTCAGGAGGCTGAAGCAGGAGAATCGCTCCAAGTTTAAAGGGATTTTTGATTATATAGTGAGTTCAAGGCTAGCCTAGACTCTACAGTAAGACCTTATCTCAAAAAACAAACAACAACAAAACCTCTCTGAGGAGGTGGTTTTTGAAAGAAGGGAGCTAGACTCTCAGTGAAGAGTGCTCCAGACAAAGGGCACAGCAGCTGCAGAAGCTTGAGGTGGGCTTAGTTTGCGAGGAGTCCAGCAAGGCTAGAGAAGATTGAGCAAGGGAGAGATGGAGTGAAGATGCAATCAGAGGAAAATTGATGCTCAAACTATCCCACGCTTTGTAGATGATGGTAAGGACTTTAGATTTCTTTCTTCTTAGATGGTTCTGCACAGAAAAGTAGCCTGTTCTGTCCCAACAGAACTGTGGTCGATGTTTTGAGAATAACTTGCAGAGGGCAGAGCAAAAGCCAGGAGAAACTCTATCAGAGCCACGTGTCTTTCGCCAAATTCATTCTCACATTCTAGTAGACACAGTGCTGTTCAGGGAAAAGACTACATTTCCCAAAATCCCTTGCAGTGAAGTGCTGCTGAGTGACAAAATACCAACAGATAGGATATGTGCAAAAGCAATACCTGCAATTTTCAGGTCATATTCTCAAGAGTTCAGCACAGGAAACTACTGTGCTATTTTTGTCCACCAGCTTTACTGAAGTATAAATGATTAATAAAATGTGCATACTGAGCCAGCAAAATGGTACACACCTTTAATCCCAGCTACTCATGAAGCTGAGGCAGGGAGATTCCAAATCCAATGCTAATCTAACATTTTGTTTCAACATAATATTTTAAAAGTATAAAACTATAAACATTAGTTAACATGTTCAATGAGATGTGATGTTTTGATATGTACACATGATAAAATGATTCCCACATCCAATGTATTAATATGTCCATCACTCACAAACTTATTTTAGGTTATGTTTTTTTTTTTTTTTTAGGTTTTTGGAGACAGGGTCTCGCTTTTGTGGTTCAGGCTGGCCCTGAGCTCAGCCTCAAACTCACATCACAATCCTCCTGCCTCTGCCTCCCGAGTGCTGGGATTACAGGCATAAGCCACCACGCCCGGCACTGTGGTATGTGGTACTGGTTGCTGCTGGGTGTGGGTCTCCACACTCAGTATTGTTATGTGGTTACCGGGGAATCGAACCCGGGTCCTTGCGCTTGCGAGACAGGCACCGGAACCACTGAGCTAACTCCCCGGCCCTTAGGTTATGTTTTTTGAAAAGCCTGCCCTCCACTTTTTTCTTCTTTCCCTCCCTTAGGCTGGAATGCCATGGCACGATGAAAGCTAGCACAGCCTTTTTAGGCCACGTCATGGAAGTTATTTATTCTGTGAACACAACGGAGCAGACAGCCATGAGGCACCAGGGACTCTGACACTGTGGAGCGATCGTACCAGCTCGGAGCCACTTCTGCACGGGCTCGTATGCGAGAGGGAAGAGATCCTCTGCGTTAGGCACAGCACTGTTCTGGGGCTCTGATATCACAGCCTAATGGGCGTTTTAACTAATTCATAGGCTGCTGCAAATGCACCCGCAAGCAGTGAAGGTGTGTGGCTCCGATGACAGCGCTACTGGTGAAACTGGGGGTGAGAGACCAGATTCCTGAGATAATAAAAGGGTAAAACTAGCTGTATTTTTGAGGGACTAGGGAAGGGGCAAAAGAAAGGGCAAAGCCATGAATGACTTCATGATTTGGGGTCCAGTAGCGCAGAGCTGCATTTACTGCAATGGGGACGAGTAGGACACCATTGAGCTGGAGAGGACTCTGGGACTCCATGACATGAGATGGGAGAGGGGCTGGCTACGACAGAGATTTACTAACAGAGCTTGCCTGCCTGATTTCTTTCTGTTTCCTTTCTTTCTTGTGCTGGGGATTGAACCCAGGGCCTTGTGCATACAGTTTTACCTGAGCTGGTTTTAAGATCTTGTGCTATTTAGGGAGGAAGAACAGACAGAGAAGAACAGAGGTGTGAAGACAGTTGTGGAGCGACCCCGGGATGGAGAAGATGAGGATCCAGGAAAGGGACGATGGAAGTAGGAAGGCGTGGAAAGAGTGGTTTAAGCACCATGTGATCATCCACGTCAGATGACTCCACCAGCAACCAAGAAATGACCCTTTAAATGGCAACATGGAGACCACCAGACCTTGGCAAGGGAATTTCCCTGGGACACCGAGGACCAAAGAGAACTCGAAGGGAGAAAACACAGACCAGGAGAAACAATTTTGAATTCCTAGCAGGTGGAAATCATTAAAGCAAGCTAATGTCCATCTTTCCAGTTAGTCCTGAGCCTTCTGCAGGACACGAGGGTACCAGCGGCTCAGCCCCTATCACTCCCTTCCCCGGTGTCTGAATGGGCTGGATTCTCTCCTCATCCACTTCTCCCTGTGCAGAGGCCTGGCCTCCCTACGGCTCTGTGGCAGCCCCACCGGCTCCCAAGGCCACTCTCACGGCTTGCCTCGGCAGCCTAAGCAGCCAGGCCCAACTCTCCTGGATTATCATTAGTGCTGTTGCTAATGAGGTTTGGCCCTGGTGGAATAGCAACCTGGGAAATTCTTGGTCTTTCCAATTTTCCCCCTCAGTGCTTTTCCAGATGCAATTTCCCAACCAGTACCTTGTGCTCCTGCCATGGGTCCTGGCTGCCTGCTCACCGGGGAGAGTTCAGCCTGGGGCTCAAATGCCACCACAGGGCTTAATCAGCTGGCAGAAGACATCTCCGGGCCACCATCGCGGCATTATCATATTAACACAGTCATTGGCTTTGAAGGGAGAAGCAGAGCTGCTGTGGGGGTGGGATGGTGGATCTGAGCCACTGCACACAGCACACAACCATGGCTGGTGGTACGATCAGAAAATTGATGACTGAAGCCAGGCATCTGTAATTCTGCTACCTGGAGGCTGAGGCAGGAAGATCACAAGTTTGACCCAGCCTGGGTGATATAGCAAGACCTCACTTCAAAAAAAAATTTTTTTTTAAAGTTTTTTTAAAGTCTGAGAGTGGGGTGTAGTGGCACATACCTGTGATCTTGGCAATCAGGAGGCTGAGGCAGGAGGATTACCACAAACTCAAGGCCACCCTGACTGTGAGACCCTATCTCAAAAATAAATAAAATACTAAAAAGGACTGGAGATGTGCCTCAGTGGTAGAGCACTTGCCAACTGTGCTCAGGCCCTTGGTTCAATCCCCAGCATGGCAGAAGAAAGGAAAAAGAAACTGATGGTGGCAGGAAAGGTGCCCTCGCAGAGCAGCTGTGGGTCTCCCAGTGCTGATCAGCGCATTCCCGCAGCGTCCACTCCTCTCCAGCGAGGAGCCTGCCACATGCGCCTGTCTGGGGAAAGGCAGCCTCCGCAGCCAGGGCTCGGCGCCCTCCTTGGGGCCTATGTCAAAGTGCTGGGCCAGGTCAAGTGTTGGGCCCAGCTCTTCGCCGTCCCAGCAGCCTTAAGTTCTGGCCTCTTGCTTAAAAACACACAGGGCTGGGGATTTAGCTCAGTGGTTCTGGCACCTGTCTTGTAAACTCAAGGATCCGGGTTCGATCCTCTGGAAACCACATACAATACTGGGTGTGGAAACTCACGCCCAGCAGCAACCAGTACCACATACAGCAGCACCGGGTATGATGGCTCATGCCTGTAATCCCAGCACTTGGGAAGCAGAGGCAGGAGGATTGCTGGGATGTGAGTTTGAGGCTGAGCTCAGGGCCAGCCTGAACTACAAAGCGAGACCCTGTCTCGAAAAATGAAAAAAAAAAAAAACAAAAAAAAACCACACAGGTCACAGGAGTATCTCACTGTTCCAGTTCATTTGCTTGCTCCAATGGCCTCCAGCTTCTGGGCCGGGGGCTTGCCGTGGGTCCTACTTCTGCAGAGGATAAAGATGGGCAACCAGCATTCATAGGTCCCCTGTTAGAAGGGAGACACTGGGTACAGTCTCCTGTCTACTGGTTGTTGACGTTCTTGTAAAACGTCTCTGTCTATATATAACATAAAATTTTATTCAAACTTTTTTTTTTTTGAGACAGGGTCTTGCTTTTGTGGTTCACGCTGGCCCTGAGCTCAGCCTAACTAATATCACAGCAATCCTCCTGCCTCTGCCTCCCGAGTGCTGGGATTACAGGCGTGAGCCACCACGCCTGGCACTGTGGTATGTGGTATGTGGTACTGATTGCTGCTGGGCATGAGTCTCCACACCCAGTATTATATGTGGTTAACTGGGGATTGAACCTGGGTTTTTGAGCTTGCAAGACAGGTGCCAAAACCACTGAGCTAAATCCCCGGCTCCCAAACTTTTTTTTTTTTTTTTTGAGACAAAGTCTTGCAAGTTGCCCAGGCTGGCACCTAGTGCACAATTTTCCTGTCTCAGCTTCCCAGGTTGCTGGGATCGCAATCACACTGTACCCCCCACAAACACCACTCATTTTAGTCATGTTTAAGGGAATAGGCCTGTGGTGGTGAGTGCGTCATAAAACCTTCACCACCTGGATCGGCAAAATGTTTTCATCTTCCCCAACTAGAACTCTGTAGCATTAAGTGCTGACTCCTCCCACATAGGGTTTTTCCTACATACCCCTTGCAAATCTTATTGTGGGGCAGGAACTATTCCCATTTCCTATAGATAGGAGGACTGAGGACTAGACAGGGAGAACAGTGATTCCTCTCATCAAAGACAGGCAGGAGGAGGTTTGGAGCCCGCCTGCTTGATTCCAAAATCTCTGCAGTTTCCCACCCTGAGCACCCAAGGTGAGGGGGGCCATACGCCGATGACCCCTGGTGACCATGGACTTCAGATGAGGCCCAGGCCTGCTTCAGGATGGCTTCTGCTTGCTGTGCGGTTTGGCATCCCACAGCAAGGCCAAGCACTGCGGGTCCGCCTCACAGCAGCCTGCAGGACAGGCTGCCTCACAGTCCTGCTCTGCACTGCGATTTCAGTGAGGCTGGCTGGATACTGCCCCCTGGATGCCGCTCGGGGACGCAGTCTCTGTGGCATGGAGTAAGGGATATGAGCCATCACAATCAATCAAACATAATCCCGACTGTGTTGCTGTCTAAACCCTGAAGTCTGAGTCTTACAGCAAAGAGACTCTTCAAGGTAGCTCAAGCACAGAGGGAGAGTAGCAAGTGTATGAGAAGCCACAGAAAATTCCAGGGGTGAGTGCAAAGCTGGGAAGGAATTTGGACTCAGGACTCCACAGGAAGCCAGGCATGGTGGTGCACACTTGTAATGCGAGCAACTGGGGAGGCTGAGGCAGGAGGATCACTATGGGTTTGAGGCCAGCCTGGGTTATACAGAGTTCAGAGCCGGCCTGAAGTATATAATAAAATCCTCTCTTAAAAGCAAACAAAAATGCTTTCCTGGTGGCTGGAAGTCATGACTCTTCTTCCTCAGGCTCTGCCTGCCCTTAATGAGATTCAGCCACACTGAGTGCCTGCCTCTCTTCCAAGCCCTGCTCCCTCTGGGAAATTCTTCATTTTAGGTTATGCTTTCTAAGAGAATGAATTCTGTTGGACCAGGCCATAAATTACAAGCGACTGGCCAATCAGGGACTGCTAGGCCTTGGGTCAGAATCTCCCTCTGAAGCCAGGTGTGGTGATACATGCCTGAAATCCCAGCACCCAGGAGGCTGAGGCAGGAAGATCATCACTAGTTGAGACCAGCTTGAGCAACAGAGTGAGTTCAAGACTAGCCTGAACTCTAAAACAAACTCCTGTCTGAAAAGAGTAACAAACAAGGGGCCAGGGATTTAGCTCAGTGGTTCTGGCACCTGCCTTGCAAACACAAGGTCCAGAGTTTGATCCCCAGTAACCATATACAAATAATGCCAGGCCTGGTGACTCACTCCCATCAGCAATCAGTACCACTTACCACAGTGCTGGGCATGGTGTCTCATGCCTGTCATCCCAGCACTCAAGAGGCAGAACCAGGAGGATTGCTGTGAGTTTTAGGGTTATCTGGGCTACATAGTGAGCTCAGGACCAGACTGAACTACAAAGCAAGACCCTGTCTCAAAATAAATAAATAAATAAATAAATAAATAAATCTCTCTGGTCTAATCACCTAAAGCAGAGGAAAATAGGGATAGGTAAGTTTTTAAAAAACAGTTTTAAAAATCAGAATGGGAGCTGGGTGTGGTGGCACACATCTGTAATCCCAGCACTCAGGAGGCTGAGGCAGGAGGATCTGTGAGTTCAAAGCCAATCTGGGCTCCATAGTGAGTTCAAGGTCAGCCTGAACAATATAGAATCATTCTGTACTAAGAAAAGGATGGCATGGTGCTCTGTGGCATTATAATATGACCTGCTGCAAAGTTTTGACCACTACTGAGTCCCGTATGTGAGGCTGTGAGGTAGGTAGATAAAACAGGTCTCGTACTACAATGCACTGCTTCGGACAAGTCATTTAACATCTCAGGGCCTCTGTTGTTTGTCTATATAAACGGACAATAACTCCTACTTCACAGAGTTGCTGTAAAGACCACCTGAGAGAAGAGAAAGAGACTAAATGTGAGAAGAAAAATCAAGGTGCCTGGCCTCCAGCAGGGGCTCAACAAGTCTTGGTCTTCTTTCCTTCCCCTTCAGTACAAAGGCCACATTATGTTCTCTGTTTTCTCTGGATGTGTTTGTCTTCTCTTGCCAAATGGCCCTCCTAGCCCTGCACCTGGTGGGAGAAAAGGGCGAGGCCTCCTCTCTCAGAACCCGCGAGGGCCAGCATCCTGGCGTGCCGTTCTCGAGAGCCATCAGCGGCGCGAGTGACGGAGCCGAGGGCCCTCATGTCAAAAGGGAGATGAACGCGCCCTCCCGCGCAGGAGGACACGTTGATGGAATGCCTGGCACAAGGCAGCATTTTTCTTTGAAATGCTATGACATAATAAAAATAAAAATAGGTCTTCCCTCAACTCCCGGGGCTTCGAGGGCTCCTTTGGCTGCTGACCTATGCCCAGAGGGGCTATCCTCAACCTCTTTCAATCAATATTCTCGACACATATTTGTAAAATTCTGCTAAGTGGCGTCTCTGCTCGCAGGGAACTTACAGTCTTACCAGGGAGGGAGTACTGTAGCCATCCTACTCATGAGTGGTTTTTGGTTTTGTATTTTTTCTTTCCCCCAGTTCCAGGGATAGAACTCAGGACCTTGTGCTTGTCAGGCAGGCACGGCAACACCGGGCTACATCGCCTACCCTTCATGAATGTTTTCAGCACCACCGAAGCTGAGTGTCAGGAAGGGCACGACTGCACGACAGCTTCGCTTTTCTGTCTTATGGGGCTGGGACTCAAACCTAGGACCTCACATATGTCGGGAACCAAGGACAACTTATTCAACAACTTACTCAGATTTAAAATTTACTGTTCAAGGTCAGCTGAGCAACAGAGTGAACTCTAAAACAAAACCCTGTCTTTTACCTGGACTTGAGGATGTCTGCCTTGCCCTGTGGGATCCACTCCTGGGATTATTTGTGGACATCTGCCTCGCTCTGTGAGATCTTAAACTACAAGGATTACTGCACTAAGATTATTGACCTTGGGATTTACTGGGACTCACTGGGATTTAAGGATGTCTGCCCTATTCTATGTAACCTTCAACTACAGGGATTATTATGGGTCTGCCCTGTTTTAGGCTGCTAGGATTATTGGTAGAAGGCTTGGTACAGGCAAACTCAGGTTATGGGCTCTTCTGCTCCTGCTGCTCCTGCTTCTGCTGCTGCAGTACCTGGCCTTTGGCTACCACTGCTCAGAGTAGCAAGAGTCAAGCTCAGGCTCAGCTTTATTCTTCAAGACAGCCACACACATATCCTAGGAATCACTCCGTCATGGAACTGCATCCCTCACCTCCAGCCTCAGAACATCAACAACATCTACTAGTGTTGAATAATAATAATAATAATAATAATAATAATAATGTCTTCCTTCTTCTTCTTTTTAGTCCATATTAATTGTACAGAAATGGGTTTCACTTTGACATTTCCCTGAGTGCACGTAACATATTTCTATCATACACAACCTCAGTTATTCTCCTGACCCTTCCCTCCCTCACCCATAGCTTCTTCACAACAAAAAATGACAACGGTTATGAGTCATCTGGTTCCAGTTGAGAAGGAAACTGAACTGAATGCCATCAAGTGGGGCTGGGCTCCCTAGAACCCTCTCGGGCTCTTCCCTGTTTTGTGAGAAGCTTACGACCCCAGAAAATTCAATAAAGAGTCTGACCTAGATTGGGAAGTTGGACCACATCAGAGGTCTCAGCCTTCATCCTGAGTAACAGGAGGCCCTGGGCAGGTTTTAACAAGGTTTTTGAATGATTACATTTGTGCTTTGGGGAAGGTTTTTATTTTTTTGTTGTTATTTGTTTTGAGACAGGGTCTCATTTTGTAGTGCAGCCTGGCCTTCAATTCACTATCTAGCCCAGACTGGCCTCCAGCTCCAGGGATCTGAGATCCCCCTGCCTATAACACCACCTTCAGCTTAGATTGTTTTGAAAAGATTGCTTTTGCTACAAGAAAGAGAACACATTGAAAGGGCTTACAGTAATTCAGTAAGATACAACTGCATGTGGTTTGGGTATAGTGATGAGAGAGAAGGAAGGAGGAAGGTAGGAAGAGATAGGAAGAAAGAAGGAGAGAAAGAGAAAGGGAGGGAGAATAGATTAAAGAGCTAGTGAGGAGATAAAATTTTCAGGACTTAATTGATTGGCTATGGAGAGGAGGAAAGGGAAGGGAGCAATTCCGGCTTGTGACCAGAGGTAAAGTCTTAGATATGTGACCCCTGCTGTGTCTGCAAGTCAGCCAAGTGCCAAAGCGGAGATGGCAGCTTGATACATGGCTAGGAGCTCTGCAGAGAGGTCCGCTTTGGAAATTATGCCATGTGGGTCATTTGCTCAGAGGAAGCTCAAAGGCAGGAGACAGATTTACCTGAGGAAGGAGAGTGAGAAGAAAAGTCCTAGGGCTAAACCCCAGCTATTCTGATGGCCTGTTACAGAAGTGGTTCTGTAAGTGTGGTCCGTAGATCCCGAGGGGGGGGGTCCCCATAACCCTCTCAAAGGTCTGTGAGTTTAAAACCATTTTCATGGTACTATAAAACAGCTGAGCATGGTGGAACCACCTATATTCTCACCACTAGGGAGGCTGAAGCAGGAGAGTTGCCATGGGTTCCAGGCCAGCCTGGGCTTCATATTGAGTTCAAGGCCAATCTGAAATGTATAGCAAGACTCTGTCTCAAAAAAACCCAAAGTCCAAACCAAACAAATACATAAACAAAAAATATTATTTGCCTTTTCTGTTGTGCTGACATTTGCACCAATTGTGCAAATACAGTGGAGATAGAACAGCCAGGCCCTAAGCAAATTCATCTTCACTGAGCAATAGCCTTGGTAAAACAGCACACATTATTAATTTCTACTCGATCTCAAACATTTTCTAATATTCCATCTCATAAAAATAGGAAAGACAACAGAAACTCTGCTGTCCCCAAAGTACCTTGATCCTGTCCAGGAAAAATACGTCTGTGCTCCAAGCTTCCAGGGACACCAGACTCTTTTCTTACAGAGTATCATTTTTACTCCTAAAAACTGAAAGGCAAACTTTGACTCTTCAGATTCCCCATTTGGCAGCTAGTTCTCCAAAAATGAACAAAGTACTCCTGTCACTCCAAGGGAAACAACTGACAGTATTTGTTGCCAATGATAAAGTTCAAGCTTTCAAGTGAAGCAATAGAATTTTGGAACATTTGTATCTGCCATCCTGAACTTGAAAGGTTCCCAATGCTTTATAATTTCTCTGATGAGACTGATAATATAATGAATATGATTTAAAAAAAAAATAACTGTATAAGGAAATGCCATCAAAATTTGGAAGATCTGTATAATTCAGACAGTCTGTCTTTTCCAAATGACCGATGCCTGATATTATAAAATCTCTTCACAGTTCAAACCAATAGATTTTAATGTAATGGAAGAGGAATTAACTGACATGGTTTCAGATTCCACACTGCAACTGAGCTTTTTTTTTTTTTTTTTTTTTGAGACAGAGTCTCACTTTGTGGTTCAGGCTGGCCCTGAGCTCAGCCTCAAACTCACATCACAGTAATCCTCCTGCCTCTGCCTCCCGAGTGCTGGGATTACAGGCTTGAGCCACCACACCTGGCACTGTGGTATGTGGTACTGATTGCTGCTGGGCGTGGCAGCATAGTATGTGGTTGCCAGGGGATCAAACCCGGGTCCTTGACCTTGTAAGACAGGCGCCAGAAACACTGAGCTAATTCCCCGCCCCGGTAAATATTCTTTCAACTTCTCATTTTTCATTTTTTCTGTTTGTTTTTTCTAGTCCTGGGGATCAAACCTACAGGCACTCTATTACTGAACTTTCTTTTACTTTTTTTTAATTTTGAGACTAATCTGATATTTATTATACTAAGAATGAAAATCAAGCCAGACATGGTGGTGTACATCTGTAATTCCAGCTACTCGGGAAGCCAAGGCAGTAAGCTAACACGTTTGAGACCAACCTAGGCAACTTAGCAAGACTTTGTCTCCACATTTTTTAAATGGTACAGCTCAGTGCTAGAGTACCTCTGGGTTCAATCCCCATTATCACAAAAGAAAAGGAAGGGGAAACAAAAGTAGGAGGAGGAGAGGAAGAGGAAGGGAGGGAAGCACAAGAAGGAATTCCAAGCAGGAGACAGTAGCACACACCTGTGATGAATAGGCTGAGGCGGAAGGATCCCCACAAGTTCAAGGTCAGCCAGGGCTACGTTAAGTTCAAAGCTAGAATAAATTATACAATAAGACCTTGTCCCCAAACACTAATAAAAAAGAAGGAACTCCGTAAGTTCCAAATGGGGTCCCACAGAAGACCCTCCATCAGAAAGTGCCACTCTGTCCCCTCTTCTCCTAGAAATGGCTCAATGATTTGCTACTCCCTAATGCCACTCCCTCTCCCCATCAGCACATTCACCCTTGGAAGTTTTCAGGCTGAGTAGGTTGGAGGCAGGGCTGGAGAAAGGGTGGATGATGGGGCAGATAGGGTCAGACTTGTTTCTAAAACGCCAGCACATTCAGTTAGTTGGGTGTTTTGCATGAATTTCCTCTTGAGTTCACAGGCTCCTAACTCAGCAAAATTAAAATGGGATGAAGTAATTAGAGAAGCAGCCTGTGAGATGTTCCGGGCCAGTCTGCGAGGGAGATGTGGGGCAGGAGGAAAGGAAGAAGAGAAGAGAGCCATAAAGCGAGGGCGAGAGGAGAAGCCATCTCGGGCCTCAGCTCCTTGGGAAAAACCTTTCCCAATTTTCCACCCTGCTGGGCAGCCCGCTCCCTAGCTCTGCTTCCTAAGAATCTTCTCCAGCCTGGCCCTGCCCAAGGCCACCCTCCCTCTCTCATCCTCTTTCAGACACTGCCACCATATCGTCTTACCTCTGTGTCCTTTTACCTATATTTATTAGACTGGATTGAAATAATTGTGGATGGATATGGTGGTGCACACTTGAAGTCCCTGCACAAGGAAGGCTGAAATGGGAAGATTGCTACAAGTTTCAGCCCAGTTTGAGCTACACAGTGAGTTCAAAGCCCAAGACTGTGTCTCAGAACAAAAATAAAGAAAAACTGTCCACATGTTTTTTTGTTTGTTTATTTTGTTTTGTTTTTGAGACAGGGCCTCGCTTTGTAGTTCAGGCTGGCCCTGAACTCAGCCTCAAACTCACATCACAGCAATCCTCCTGCCTCTGCCTCCCGAGTGCTGGGATGACAGGCGTGAGCCACCACGCCCGGCACTGTGGTATGTGGTACTGGTTGCTGCTGGGTGTGGGTCTCCACACCCAGTATTGTTATGTGGTTACCGGGGAATCGAACTCGGGTCCTTGCGCTTGCGAGACAGGCGCTGGAACCACGGAGCTAACTCCCTGGCCCCGTTTTTTGAAAACAATAAAATGGAGTATTATTCAGCCATAAAGAATGATAACTTTGAGACATTATAGATAAATGGTTCCACCTTGAGGTCATATTCATAAGTAAAATAAATAGGACGTGTAAATACTGTATTGTTTCTTTAGTGTGAGAAACTGAAAGCATAAATGAGGTCCAAAGTGGACCCTGATTGTCATGGTGAAATAGGAATAAAATGCTCAAAGGGAAAGGAGCACTGGGTGGGGGCAAGGGAAAGCAAAGAAGGGGAAGAAAAAAATGGATGGCAAAAAGGAAAAAACA
>PVIR01026426.1:0-23925 GCA_004026965.1 Petromus typicus | reverse complement strand
AGAAGAACCACAACTTTTTTTATGCAGTCTCCAGTTGATGGACATTTTGGTTATTTCCAAGATTTATATTTTGTTAACCTAAGAATATGGTTCTATCTTTATTATAGTATTCAAGCAGAAAAATTAAAAAATAATCCTTGCCAATTATTTTTATTTTTCTGAAATCCAACATATCATCTCATTATTAGCAGACTTTCTCGATACCTAAATACATGGATAATTGATCTCCGTGTTAAACCACCCAAGATGCTGCTCTTGCTGAATATCTTCAAGAATCTACATGTAAACACTCACTTAAATTCTGCCTCCAACACTGTCACCCATGGGTAGAAGAAAGTGAGTCATTTTATTTTCTGTGCCACTGGATATTTCTCTCCTGCATCCTCTCTTACATTTAAGCATTTAATCACTTAAATGCACACATGCACACAAGCATGTATATACAAATACACATAGCTTCCTTCTCGTGAAAATCAGCTGAACAAAAAGTCATGCATCAGTACTCAGTTATATATTCTGAGTTTGAGTTCAAGTGAGGGGGCTTCAAATGAGAGCACAATCACTTGATCCTCAATGTATCACTGTAGGGTGGAATACCAAAAGAACTGTTAATAAAAAAAGACTTCTCAATGCAAATGTCTGGAGAGAACCCCCAGGATAGAGGAAAATTGTATGATTGACATGTTTTATATAACTATAGCGACATGACTGAAAATCCACCAGACCCTACAGAAGAGTGCCCGGTGCTAATGACGTTGCTGCAGGTTGATCAGGACTCAGTTGCCTACTCTCAGCTCAAGACTTTGTCATTTCAGCTTTACCTCAGGCAAGAGCCATAAGAATTGACTCAACCCAAGCACCTTCAAATCTCAGTGCAGCAGTCAGACTCCTGCTTCTCACGAGCTGAGACTAAATATTTTTTAGATTTTCAGGGCATTTTCTCAAAGAAGTCAACGTTTGTGATGTGCAGAAGAAGAGAGAGATGAAAACAGCTTAGAGAAGCCTCTCCAGCCTCATTCCTTTCTTTCTATTCCTCTCCCTAGGCTAGGGAAATCTCCTAACGAGTTAAGATACTCACCAATATATCGTTTGCTAATACACTGTTGTATGCATTTTTTCAAGAAGAGTAGACTATTTTTTTTTAAGAACAGCTTTAGACAGCCAGGAAAGTTGAACGGGAGGCACAGAAGGGCCCACGCACCCTGTTTCCTCCCTAAGGCACGTCGTCCTCTTTATCGTCCCACACTATAAAGGGACGTTTGTTGCAACCCAGCGGATGGATCCAGTGACCGAAGTGACCGCATCGGCCGAAGTACAGCTGTACATTAGAGTGCACTGTCCATTCTACGGGTTTTGACAAACATACAACAAGATGTATATACCATGAGAAAATGATACAAAATATTATCACCACCCTAAAAATCCTCTGCACTACATTTCATTTTTTTTTTTTCCTAATTCCAGGCAGCCGCAGGCCTTTTACGTCTCGTGGCAGTTTTTCTTTTTCAGAATATTATATGATTGGAATCATATAGCAAGATAATTTTTCACACTGGCTTTTTTTACTTACAAGTAGGTAAGATTGCTTCCTATCTTGTCACAGGATTGTTTTCATTGGTCTTTATATTTTCTTTGTTGTGCTTTAGACAGCTAAGATATGTCTACTGTTGCTTTTATAATAAGTGTCTCCTTTTCACCTTTATAGAGTTTCACCTCCTTTTTATCTTTCCTCACCATTCTTCACAGAAACTAGTACTTACTATGGAATCACTATCTGCTTGCACGGTCCAGCACTTACATATTCCACCAAGTTTATGAAGCAAATTTGACAAATATGCTGAATATTATCGCCTTACCTGCATGATAGAGATACATTGTCTATTTAAATTAATAATAATTAAATTAGAGTACATCATTCCTTTGGTTCTATTTAATCTTTGATCAAAACAAACAAAATTTTATTGTTCTCTTCATGTGAAAGTAAATAGTAAATTTCTCTATGGAACATCTGAAAATGTGCTTACTCTGATCTAAACCAAATTGAAGGTATGAAGCATTCACGTGGTAGAGTTTGGCCCTGGGTGACCATAAATAAAAAGAGAAAATAAGAGAAGACACTGTCATTGGAAATATGAACTGGTAATGTGATCCTGAAAAACAGTGTCTAAGAAGAGCAAATGGGCTCAAGTGACAATTTTTGTAAATAAAGAAAAGTAAAGAACTGATCCAAGGATTCCAAGAAGTTGAGTACTTCCTACTCATGACATTATTGTCTTTGAGAATAAAAAAAATTGCAATTTGAAGCAATGGTACAGAGTATCTGTAATCCTACCACTCAGGAGACTGAGGTAGAAGAATCCAAGAGACAAGCAATTAAATCCGGGCTCTACAGCAAGTCTAAGACCAGAACAGGTTGCAGAATGAGATCTTATCTCAAAAACATCTAAACATATTTACAAATTTTTAACCTTTGTCTACACTTTTATCCAAATTTTAGTTCTGAAGTAGTTCAATATTAAGCAAAGTTACTCTCAATCCAGGTGAAACCATACAGGAATTAACCTAGTTCCTTACATAATGTCAGAGTAGTATATTCCTCAATAGCACTGTAGAGTTTCTTACTTCTCCAAAGAAATTGATCTAATGTCAGAAAAGAGCCACAAACATGTGCCTTTAAAATGTCTTAGAAACATTCACCTTGTTTTGTTTTAAAAGGAAGGCATTTAACTCAGAAATGCATCTATATAAGTGTTTTTACCAGGATATTTTTATCCAATCAATGAAAAACAGGTCACTATACCCAGTAGCTTCTTTTTCCCCTAATACAATGTAAAAACATTTGTTAGAAGTATTTTGTGTTATTCTCCTTGGTGGAATCTTGTTTGTATCACAGTTTCAAAAGTTGAACATATTATGTTTAACATCTGTTCTCAGCTCCCATTTTCTTTGATAGACAGGTCAATTCAGAGGTTTGTGATTGCCTTGGGCAAATGGGCAAGAAATACATACAAATCACTGTTCTCCTAATTAAGGCTATATTTGTGAAACAAAGTACAGATGCAGCAATTCTTTGCTTCTAAGCTCATTTTTATAGTAAATAACTGGAAGTACTTTACATTGATATTTGAACATTTATTCTTTAAAATTAAGACAAACTGTTGTTGTATATTACTTTTTCCTTCTGCTTGCAAAAGAGAAATTTAGGAACTATCTAAGAAAAAAAAAATGAAGATAGTTGACCTAGGAAATATGGGTGTTTTTCTGGCACTACCAAGAAAGTGAATCTTGTGCTCCACTGCAATTCATTTTGACGGCACGGGTCAGACTTTTGGCTGTATTACCTGACTCCACTGCATAACAGGCACTCCATTCTGGCTAAATGACCACACTTACAAAGCAGGTTCGAAAGCAGAGCTCACAATCACCTTCGCTGAAGCAGAATATTTCACCATCGCTGTTAAGAGTGCTGTTCAGTATATCCATCAACTGCACTCCAATATGTCCTGGCAGCGATTCAGACCATTCGATTTGCAAAGACATGAGAGCCCACTCGAGACCCACCAAATCACTCTCTACTGTAATAATCACATCTAGCTCTGGCACTCAGTCCCAGCTCATTCTCCCCAAATGAACAAATAAAACGATGGGGGGAAAATGTTTCTTGGCAACAGCTTCAATTTAAATGGTGACAACAGCTGCTCCAGCAGATGTTCTTCATATGATATAACACCTGTGCTCTTGATGATAGACATTTTACTAAATCCATACTTTTAGTTGTATTAAAAAGTATTATAATAGAATCGTATAAGTTCGTAGTAGGAAATATTGGGTTAAATAAGAACATCAATGGCATTAAAGGGAAGATATTCACTTCTACACTTTTAAATACCAAGAATTGTCAAATGTTAACACCTTTCTTACACTTGCAGTCAAGCCCAGAAGGACAATCAGTTCTATCCTGCAGTCTGCTAATGTAGAAGTGATCTAAGTAAAAGGAATGATATTCTACAAAATACATGCATAATTTTAAACAGGGATAATTTTAATGTTTTTCTTTTGCTTCAAATGATTTTTTAAGGGTAATATCCTCCCTTTCTAAAAGTAGTTTTCATCCTGGAAAATCAAGTGTTCCAATTAAACCTTAGAGTTTCTTATATAAATATGTGAATAGGTTGGTAATAAATACAGTGTTACTACTGACAAGGATATATTTAGTATTTTGAAAAATTTAAATTTTATGCTAAAATATTTTCCTTCCTTCTTTCCTTTTTTTTTTTTTACACATTTAGGATCAGTAAGTGTTCTTGGAAAAATTGAAATTTTACCATTATTTAATTTCCTTCCTTTTTCTTGATTATTTCCTTTGCATTTAAGTCAAATTAATCTAGTACTAATGTTAGGTAATATTTAAATGGAACATCTTTTATTTTTATATTTTTTTTCACTTTTAGTCTTTCAACCTCCCATTGCTATTTCTTTTTGTTTGATATGAATTTTTTTAATAAAATAGAATGCTGGTTGGATTGCATTTGCTTGTATTTGTTTGTTTGGAGTAAGTCATTTTCTAAATATGGTTTACTTTTATTTGTCTGCTATTTTTTTATTGAAATAGCAATATTTTCAAACTTTACACAAATCACATTCTTAAGAATATATTTTATGCATATGTGCAATTTATTTTTTAATATTTTCTTGTCAAAACTATAAATTTATTTTTTAATTTTAATTTTTACTATTATATAGCTATAGTATATAATGCTTATATTTAAAATGGAGACTTGGTGAATGTACACAATACATGTGTGGTGCTGAGATCAAGAATGAGTGATTACTAAATTATCCCACTGATTGATCTAGCATAATTTTGAGTGTGAATAAAAGAAAGGGTCACCTTGTGTGTGAGTGGCACCACACAAAGGACAGGAATTGTAGATGGATATCAAGGAACAGAAAGAAGAAATACTACTCCCCCTTCATCTCTACCTCCCTGCTTTGCTGCCTTCTGCCAACCATGAACTTTCTCCTCTGCAGTCCTTCTTTGCCACCCTGCCTTGGAGCCAGCCAGATATAAACTGAAACCTTCACACGTGGTGAGCTACTACAAACCTTTCCTCATTTAACTATGAATGTCACGTATTTTGTGTCAAAAATGAGAAAAGTAACAGACAAATGTCTAAAACTTATAACTAAAACTTTGTGCTTCTTGAATGACTTCATCTCCCTCTCTTCCTACTAAAAGCCACTCCACTGTCTTTTTGCCTGACTTTGAAAAACTCTCATTGATTCTGTATGGAAGGAAGCCAGTATTAGACTTTCTTTGTCCCTGTAATTTCACTGAGTATCTGTTTATTTCTCTAGGTTTGTGCATGGTGTTAAGAATGGAAGAATTTCCTTCTGTTTAATACTGACAAAGATCCTATACATATATAAAATATTAATACATTATTTATACTATATTCTTATATACACTATACATTCTTTTTCCATTTTTCCATCAGTGGACCATAAATCATTTCTATACTGAGGCATGATGAATAACATTGTAGTGCACATGACAGCAGAGATCTCTATTTGAGAATATGTCTCATTGTGAAGTCTTGCACTACGTTGGCATGAAACATCTATATGTAGCACATGACTATAATCCAGAGAGTCCATTTCTGAGGAGTTATTCAAGAAGAATGAAATTTGCATATCTACAACTATCTGAACATGAATGCTTATAGAACCTTTGTATATAATAACAAGACTTTAAGCATTCCAAGTTTCCATCAACATGGCAATGGTTTAAAAAAGTCATACATTTTTGTGATGAGCTAGTACTCAGCAATGTAAAGAATAGAGTATTTATATATTTCTGAACAAATCTCTAAAATGTTCTTGGCAAAATATTCTTTATAAAAAGAGTATTGTATGATTTCCACTGTATAAAATGCTAGAATATGCAAACTAACATGTAATAGCCAAAAGAAAATAAGATTAGTGGTTGCTAAGGAATAGGGGGTAACTGGCTGGGGAGCTCAGTGGTTCTGGAGCCTGTCTTGCAAGCACGGACCTGGGTTCGATCCCCGGTAACCACATACAATACTGGGCATGGAGACTCATGCACAGCAGCAACCACTACCACATACCACAGTGCTAGGTGTGGTGGCTCATGCCTGTAATCCCAGCACTTGGGAGGCAGAGGCAGGAGGATTGCTGTGATGTGAGTTTGAGATTGAGCTCAGGGCCAGCCTGAACCACAAAGTGAGACCCTGTCTCAAAAAACCTTAAAAAAAAAAAAAAGAGGAATAGGGAGTAACATGACAAGAAGCACTGGGAGAGAGGAATAACAAAACAGAGAAAAGAATGAGTTGGAGTTAATAGATTTATTTACTATCTGCAAAGTGGAATTGGCTTAAGTGTACATATGGTAAAATATCAAATTGTACATCTTATATATGTATGATTTAATATCTACCAGCTATACACTCACAGAATTTTAACAAACATGAAATATTAAGTTAAAATTTCAAATATGTATAGATCAAATTAAAGTAAGTCACTGTAATGTATAATAGGTAGAACAAGTCTTTTAATATCAAGCTAAACATAACTATCATTGGAACAGCATCAATACACGTAAACAGCACTGTTGAGGATACCAGCAAGATCCAGGTAGGTGGAAAGCTACAGGGAGGCTCAGCAAGAACAAACAAAGCCCTGCGGCTCTTCATACCATAACCTCAAGTTCCCCTAAACACCTCGAGTCTGTTTCATACCAGTGTCATCATTATCCAGCGGGAAAGAATGCATATTCAATTGTCATCAATCCATTTTTCATTCCTGCCCAATTACCAAGCCTTTTGCAAGAAAGATTTTTTTCTTACTCTTAAATTCAAAGATTTTTTTAAAAATATGTTCTTTGTTAGATTTACTGTTCCTGAAAAATAAAATTTTAACTTCATAGATAACTATCAACTTCAAAATCTACAAAATTTGAGCTTTTATAAGAGACTTTCTTTAAGGAAAAGGTAGGTGTTATTCTTTTGCAGATTTTACCAGAGGCATTTATGCTGAAAAATAACTTCACAAACGGGAAATGACAGAAAGGTGGTTGTATAAAGTCATAGAGTGGCCCAACAGCTTCAAACTATCAGGCCCTAACCCTGTTAAAAATCAATTCTTGTAAAGACAGATAATCTGAGAATATGTAAGCACCTTTGAGTGATTGAACTGCTGTCTTAAACACTTCCCTTCCATCTGTGTGTAACCGAGATATATTGATTGCTCCTTGCCAACTATATTTTTGATGACCTCTCTGCAACCAACATGATAGCATGGTGTCACTTTCAACACTCTTCACACCAACTCATTAAATCAGCTAGCAAAACAAAAGCATGGCTCCTGGGATCAGGGCTGACTTCATTGGAAAAGACAAGGACAACTCAGAGACACGACTTCAGTAGGCTGAAATGTCTGTTACAAAAGCCCATCAACAAATATGCTGAACAATTAAAACACTGTACATTCTTTTTATACTATATATAATAACAATGCCATACTTGGCAACCTTAGGACTTTTCATTTCCCTTTTCCGTACCTTGAGAAATTTCTCTTAAAATTACAATGTATGTCTGTACAGTAGCATGCACCAATTATCCCAGTTACTAGGATGCTGAGGCAAGAAGATCACAAGTTTGTCAGCCTGAGAAAAGTAGTGAGATCGCTTCTAAAAATAAAGTAAAAATAGACTAGGAATGTAGCTCAGAGCTCTTTCATTTTACATTTTAATCTCCAGTAACTCACACAAAATTATAATATAAATTAGGTCATAAGACAGTTAAAAACAACAAAGAAACTCAAAGCAAGAAATTAAGAATGATAAGGACTAACCTCTGTGGGAGAGAAATTAGAAGACAGAACTAATTCTGGTGAGCTCAGTGTGATACAAGAAGCAGCATCCTATATATGGACATCTAAGCCTCTGAATTTCATTTTTATATATTTTTAATTCTATTCCTGAAGGTTTTACCTATGAAATGAGAAACATTTACATGTCACAAATTATCCTTTCATGCAAATAAGATAGATAAAAGCTATTCAGTTTTGTAAATATAAGTATGATTAAGTGACAAATATAGAGAATATATTGTTATATATTAATGATCCCCATACAGTGCAATACAACTATCTCCATAAATCTCTTGTTATTATTTAATAACTAAAATTTCAATTAGCTTTCAATTAAAAGAAATAAATGTAAAAACATGTTTTCTATCATGACAAACCCCAATATTCAATTCTATAAATACAAGAGTTTTTATTTAGGTTTTCTCAGTGGATGTTAGAGTTTCCTCACACAAGAACAATAAGCTACTTAGAATTCAGGTACTTGGAAGGTACTTGGAATTTCATGATTAAGTTTTTAGGGTGACAGTAGTTATTGCTGCCAAAATATTAGTTCTGTTCATTTTTTTCTTCTCCACAAGCAATTTTTCCAGTAGTAGCTTCATTTTTTTCCCTTTCTATAAAATGAAATGATTACAACATTTAGAAAGCATCTATCACAGGAAGACATAATTGATATACATAAAATGAGACCTAGCCATTATATTCAAATAGTTTGCCACTATTAACAATAATAAAACTGTAAGCAGAACAGAAAACTGAAAAAAAGAATATCATGAAAAATATACTGTTTTGTACAAAACTACATGTGTCTCCCTTCTTGTTGCTGTTATCAACTAAGAATTAAGAGTATTTTAATCAGTGAATCTCAGTTCATACTTACTGTGATCATTTCTAATTTATGCCAGTTGAGAGAATTGTGAAATTGGATGCTGAGATATTTCCACCTGCTAAATCTCAGAGTAAGTCTTGATATCCAGGGAAAAGCCACATTTAATGTTTGATTATATAACACAAATCCAATATTTTGAGTGAATCTGAGTGAAATTCAAGAATTTCCTAAATCCAGTGAGGTTAGATGTCACCGTAAACATTTCTGTGTGTGTATGTGTGCACATACAGATCACAGACCTCAGCTGAACCCATTGCATAGACACAGCCCAGCCTTCCCAAATGAGGTCATAGATTGTATATTTCCTGCTTGCTCTAGACTTCCCAGTTGTAGCTTACGGTGTGATTTGCTTTATTTCTCGACCCACAGCCCTTACAACATTGCTATGATGTAGCAGGAGTATGAAGAAAACTCTTGGTATGGGGCTGGGGAGTTAGCTCAGTGGTTCTGGCGCCTGTCTTACAAGCGCAAGGACCCGGGTTCGATCCCTGGTTACCACATACCATACTGGGTGTGGAGATTCACGCCCAGCAGCAACCAGTACCACATACCACAGTGCCGGGCGTGGTGGCTCACGCCTGTCATCCCAGAACTCGGGAGGCAGACACAGGAGGATTGCTGTGATGTGAGTTTGAGGCTGAGCTTGGAGCCAGCCTGAACCACAAAGTAAGACCCTGTCTCAAGGAAAAAAAAAAAAAAAAAAAAAACTCTTGGTAAAATGCATCACATAAAACTTAATCGATAGTGCAGAAGAGCCCACAAGCTATGTAATACAAAGTAGTCTGCTGTTCTCCCCTCCTGCCAACTCACAGTTCTATCAAACTTGATGCCACAAGAGACTCCTAATCAAGAATTTCTATGCAGGAGATGCTTAGTGGAAGGGAATCTATTGGGAATATGGTTAGAAGGCAAGACATGATGAGTTATCTTGATCCTGAATTTGCATTGCATGTACTTGAATCTTAATTAGACTGCATACCTAAGTAGATATGGATATTCAAAGGGGCTTAAGATGGTTAAGGAAGGAAACACTAATGGATTCCTTGACCACATTTCAGCTTCTCTCAAAAAATACCCCCACATACATCCCCACACAAACTCATTAGTGAAATCACAGACCAAGAATCAAATTAACAAAGGACCAAGACCACAGATGTGAGATTTCAGAATATTAGTTTTTATTCCTTAATATCAATAAAATTTCAAAACTACCAAGCTTTCATTTTTATGTTTTGCATTCTTCCAACAATATAATTTTATTTTGACTTTAGCAAAGACTGAAAGATCAAATTAATGATAAGTTTTGTATTAGATCCTGAACATCACAAGGCATTCCTTCTGTCAGTGAAATACAATTAGAGTTATTCTTCTCAGTCAGCTTTTCTAAATACCTAAATTATTCCATAAATTATCCCCTAAAAATGCTCATTCTTTTACTGATTGGATCTCTTAAGTAGTTCAATCCAGAGAACAAATCATTAATGGTGATTACGATAACCCATAATTTAAAACACAGAGCTGAGGAATGACTTCTAAAAGTCTTCAGAAAATACAATGTAAGCAATACAACTGTAGGACATTTATATATGTCATTTTTATTTGTCAGCTTAGTGTAGCAGTGGGAAGTGGAAGGAACACAGTGTGCACTTTTGAGTATAAAAATTGAGAAATTATTTAATCTTTTAAAGGCAGCAAGTATATCTTTAAGTTTTAATATGATAAGAATAAATAGGTCTTTATTCCTTTAGTTTGTGCCATCTTATCCTTGGATAATATTATATAAACTGCTTTCCTTTAGGGACTTGAATGACCCTGTAAGTCTCTGTATCATGATTTGAACGTTGTTTTCTACAAGTTATACAGTAATGAAGAACAATACAATCAACAGTTTCCTTTCCTATTGGGACCTGAGTCCTCACATTGGGTGATCTCTGCAGTCTATTCAGATTTGGAAAGGTGCGATCCATATACAGTTACTACTGCAAAGATTCAAATCAGTGCTCCAAACCAGTTTTGTTTGTTTGTTTGTTTGTTTGTTTTTGGTTTTTTTAGCAAATACCGGCATTCCGGGGTGGAATGCTATCCTCCAATAATGTGTGGAGAACTCAGCAGGTCAGTCGTGGTGAGCGCAGAACAACTTCCCACCACCAAGGACATCCTGAGTCTGTGGGTTCCGCTGAGCTTGCAGCAGCCTTCCTTCCTAAAGGAAGGGAGGATGAAAACTGCACCCCGCTCCGTGTGGATTTCAAGGCTGGTTTTAGGACCTTTCAGCACTAATACAGCTTCTCGGCAAAGCCTGAAACTGAACATCAAAAAGGATCAAGCGAGATGGAACTGCTCAAGCCGCAAAAGTCAGGGGCCAACAAAGAGGAGACACCTAGAGATCTTTGAGTTTTCTCGGCAAGCAAGCTGTGGCAGCCAGGAAGAAATGTTCTTGGTCCATATCCTGAAGAGGGAATTGTGAAGCCAAAAGGAACTTTTCAAATTCACCATAGTCATTGTCATTCCTGACACCAATTACGACAGTTTTTAATAATTCTGTGAATAATGCAGAGATAAAAATTTATTATCTTTCTATCCTTTAATAAACAGTAGTAGACAACTGTCATGTGATAAGATAACCGTTGTATGCAGCCAAAGCTAACTGCAGTACTGTGGATGTGACAGACAGTCACTATCACTATTATTATATATTGTTATTCTAAACATTGTGTTCCGCAGCCTTTTTAAAATTTATACATTTTGTACATTATTTTTTCATTCTAAAGAAACATCATTTGCAGACATGATGTCGTATCCTTATTTTGCTTTCGTTTGTTTATTTCTGAATACAATGCAGATCCACAAAACCTGAGTCAGCATCAATGTTAATTTATCTTATCTAGCCAGGAATAACTGCTGCAGTTTCTTGGGACTATGCCTTATTATGGTATTTTCTTTGGCCTAAATCACAGAGCTGATGAATTTCTTTCATATTTATCACATACCATTTATTACAGGACTAGAGTAGCTGTCACCACTGTCTTAGGGGTGTCTTCTTTCTCAAATGCCTTAGATTTTATTCTTCTGAGAATCTGCACCCACACACTTGCTTGATTTGCACATAGCTGTATTCATTCATTGATTCGTTCATTCATATTTGTACTATTCAATACCTTTTAATGCAACCATTAAGCTGCATTCCCAGGCCTTTTTATTTTTGTTTTTGAGCAGGATCTCATACAGCCACTGACTCGCCAAGGCTGCCCTCAGCCTGGTGGCCCTCTCACCTCAACCTCCCAAAATGCTGTGATTATAGGTGCATATTGCACTTATTTTGTGATTCACTTGCCCACACATAAGTCTTGTTTCCCTTTTTGAAGGCAAGGGTCCACTGTATTCTAAATCTCATTTTAGGGAATGTATATCTTTAATTTAAATAAATATAACTTTCTCTATTAGCATGTGAGAAGAGAGGGCAAATACTGAAGCGCAACTGAGCTTAAGGAGGGAGAAAATAGAAGAAGAATGTGAGGGTTGTAGGGAGAGCAAGGGGATGGGGAAAGGTGAAAATTGAAATGTATCACGTACAGGTACAAATTCTCAATGTTGAATGTGATCATAAAATATATACAAAAGGTACCAATAAAGTCATTTTTTTAAAAAGAGCTCAACTCATTCATGATGGCAATAAGTGACTCAAGTTGGTCATTTGAAGTCTCAGGCTCCTCTAGTTAGCCTTGAAAATCTCTCTCCTGTATAATTTTAGGCCATAATTGCATCCAGGCAGATTTGTGTTCTTAGAGACATTGGCCCAGGATTTCTCAATTAACCCAACACGGGAAAGGATGTTGTAATGTTCCCTCCAGAACTCTGTAAGAATTAAATATGTATCTGAGACTGTCTAGAAGCACAAGTAGCCAGCATTTGGGCTGTAACTCGAGACTTTGGTCGTAAGTTAAAACTAAAATTTGGGACATAATCCAAGTTGTTTGTAGGTCAGGCTGGTGGTAACTCAAGGCTCCACTGTCGTAAGTTATCTCAGTCAGTGCTGACCAGTTGTAGCTCCTGGAAACCCTTTATTGTAGTTTTGTTGGTGTCCTCAAAGACACAACAAATTACCATCTCCAAAAGTAAGACCCAAAGACTATATTTGAAATTAAACGACTTTGTGATCATAAGATTGTTTCTTTGTCATGACAAGATAGTAGAAATACTTATCTTTTTTTTCCTCTTTCTCCATCTTTTTCTATAAGAAAAAAAAAAGCAATCCAGAACTTTTCTTTTCCAATAATGTGTTACATAATTCTTCCAGTTTTCAAATTAATAAGCTAAAGAAATTAAAACTGTTTGTTTAATTTAAAAAAATATGTCCACTGTATCTAAATTTGAAAAAGTGGTCTTAACAACTGCAAAAAACTTTAAATATATAATATGCAGCTTCAATTTTATCTCAGTTCGGGCTGTGTTATACTTAACTTAGGTCTTTACGCCACAGTCTGCAGGCTCCTCCCCCTCATTCCATTCAGTGCTGCCAGTGCCTGAGCTAAAGCATAACCATTTAGCCAGACTTTCCCATCTTTCTGGAGGTGAAGGCCTAAGTATCAGCTGGAGCCAAGTCTGTGCAATTTAGCAACTTAGCGAACTCCTGCCTTGTTCATGGTTACCTTTCATTTTTTTTTTCCTTCTTGGATTAAAAGTACTTTAAAGAAGACATTTAGTTTTTTAGTGTTACCTTGCAATTAGATCTGTCCTTCTGAAATCAGAGATAAACATTAGCTTTGTCTTACAAAAACCATAACAAGAAGAAAGGAAGGTTTTTTTTCCTTGCATTTCCCGTCTTCTGAGCTATCACTTGCATCTATGTTAATGTTTTTTTAATTAACTTGAAGTTGATGTTTTTTAATTAACTAAAGCTGAAAACTTTATGGTTGCTTTTTAAAATATTTATGTATGCTCAATTTTATTGAACTGGAAAAATAATTTAAACATTCATTTTTTAACTTAAATCATCTCTCATTTTATTTAATTGCCTGCTTTCTTATAATGTGGCTTCAGCAATGAAAGCAAAGTGCACAAATTTATTAGGTCTCAATTTTTTAGTAAAAAGGGTTAAAAATCCATTTAACAGTCATCCTGCTAATTTGAAAGAGAATTTGAATGGAGAAGAGAAACATCACAGTGATACTCAGTGGCTAGATAGCCCTCTATCTTCCTAGACAGAAATGTTCTAACATAAGCAAGGATGCTGGTTCAGGGCTCTGGCATGCTCCGCTGGGCTTCATTAACCTGCAGAGGAGGCCCCAGGCTTCCCTGCACACCAGAGGTGCCAGTCAGTCAGGGAGCGCCACCTAAAAGGTCCATTTCCAAAGATTTATCTGAAGCTCATGAAAATCATGAAGAATATTTATGAAAAATCAGTTATTACTTCCATTGGGCCCATATAATTAAAATTGTCTATGTCGCTGATTTGTTACTAAGTGAGATTTAGAGACAGAGTAATATTGCTATAAAATGACACAGTCACAGATTTCATTACTGTTGTCCAGGGGAATCATTTGTCTTTCCTCTTGCAAGTATCCTCTTATGGTTGCTCATCTGTAACTGATCGGATGTTGAGTTTCAGAAAGTAGGCCTAATCTCACTCAATCCTAGTCACACTAATTACACTTATTGTCACTTGTTGCTTGCCTTTGAGGAGTACCTGCCAGCCAAGATTATGAAGGAATTATAAATCCTTAAAGTATTTTCCACAAAGCTACCTGTAGGTGTTTGGATTTCACAGTACATGAATCTGAGTTGAAAGAAATTCAGTGAATTGGTCGGGATCAAATAGCTAGTAAGTGACTCTGAAGATTTAAACTTAGGAGTGTCCAGAGAGCCACGGCTTTGACTTCCTTGTGCTCATTGTGCTGTGCCTAGGAGTTTGGGATTTTCTTGGGAAGAATTGTTAACTATTACTCTTTCCAACTTGTAAAGGTAATGCTTTGCTCTAACAAGATAAGATGGTCACTTTTGTTGACTATAAAAATAACACTGGTTGAAGATACATGTATCCCTTTTGATAAACGGACTGGAGGAATATCAGAGATAAATTTGTTCTCTGTGCAGCTGACAGAAAAATACTCATATTCTGAAACATTCCAGCACTAAATTATGGAAGGATGACGCTGATGAACTGAGCACATATGTAAATTCCTGCACACTGTAGGAGTGTGCACACAAAAATAGACATGGACATAATATTATTCTTAAATCTAAAAGCTAGAAAAGAATTTTCATCATAGTTTTGATAAGTCTATGATGATTATACTAAGTATATTTCCCACAAAGGTGGATTGATGGAACAGATATAAAATGAAAATCCATATACTTGCATTAAACACATTTTAGAAAATTCTTAGTAATTTGAGAATATGCTAACATATAACAGTAAATTAATAGTCTATAACACTAATGTGCCATATATTATAATTATATAATACAGGTATGAGTACATTCACATAATTATCAAAATATGCTGCAATAAAACATATTAAATAATTATTCCAGGCTTGAAAAGCTACAGGTAACTTTTATTTTTATGAAATTTTCTATTAGAATTTCATTTTTCTACTGTTGTAAAATGCATTACAAAAAAGTAAAAACATTACATAAACATTTTTAAGATCTTAGAATTCATTTTCAAGAACTTAAAATTGAATGGCACTTCAAACTCAACTAGCTTTCTTCTTTATATCATTTGCCTCTAATAACTTTAAACTCTATATTTTCTTTTCATTTTTTTTTCAAACACAGAGGTACCTTGATTTTGTCTTTCACTTTGTGAACACAGTAATTGTTCACCTCAGTGTGGTGCTATTATGATTTGTACTGATTCTTGGTTGGAATTGCCATAATGGAAGGAACTTAAATGCATAAATTGCTCCAAGAAAAAGAGTCATTTAAGTAAAAAATAAACTTGAAGGTTTACTGTAAATTATAATAATCAAAAGTTAAGGCAAAATAAGACAAAAATTAATTATAGGCATTATCTTAAAAGTCAGCTTGAATCTCCACATTTAAAAAAATTGGAAATAAGCTGTATTTCAGCTTTAAATTAGTTTTTATGAACAGTGCATCTCCTTTTATCTGTTAGCACAAAAAGACTAAAGGTTCCATAACTATATTTAATAAATAAACACAAAATTACTGATATAAAAATACAATGAATTTAAGGTGCTGTAAAAAATTAGACATATACACCTGTTTATTAAGGAAGTTCAGCTTGGAAGGTATAATCATATTTAGACATTCATTTATAAAATATGTCCAAAACATTTGTTAATTGAACATACTGAATATAACTGTTCTGTTCTCTACTTTTTCAATAATATTTCAGAGGTTTAATTCCTTTTTTTTTTTTTTTTTTTTTTTTAGACAGGGTCTCGCTTTGTAGTTCAGGCTGACCCTGAGCTCATCCTCAAACTCATCACAGCAATCTTCCTACCTCTGCCTCCTGAGGGCTGGGATTACAGGCATGAGCCACCACGCCCAGCACTGTGGTATGTGGTGCTAACAGCTGCTGGGCGTGAATCTCCATACCCAGTATGGTATGTGGTTGCCGGGGAATCGAACCTAGACCCTTGCACTTGCAAGACAGGCACTGGAACTACTGAGCTTAATCTCCAGCCCACAGATGTTTAATTATTGAAATTATGTTTTGACTAGAAACATTTCAGGATTTTTTTTTATTTCTAAAAGAAATAAATATTTAAGTTCTGAATGAATATTTTTCAGTAGTGAATACTAAAAGCAGGACCTTTATAGTGAGCCACATTTCTAGCCAATAGATTAGTTAGCTAATTAGTTGGTTTTTTAATTGCATCATCATTTTTATTCAGAGTAATATCTCACACTTACAAAAATGCATGATACACAGAAGATACTCAGTATTTTGTGAATTAATAACTGAACATAAAAGAGATATATGAAATAAAAGCTTCAGACAGCACTATCTACTTATAAATCTTATCAGAGGACATACAAAAAAAGAGAATTGTAATTACTTACTTTCCATCTGATAATGGATGGTACTGTGGTTCTTTATATTTTTATGATCACCACTAAATTAATATCTATTTCCTAATAGTAACTGATAATTGGTATAATAATTCATAATTTTTGAATATTTACTAATGTGTCCTTTTTAAAAATTGAGTTTATTGGTACATTTTACATATACCTTATGATCACATTCAACATTAAAATTTGTACTTGTACACAACATATTTTGATTCTCATTTTTTTCCTTTCCCCTGACCACCCACATTATATACATAAGTTTATAATTATATACATAAGTTTTGTTTTCATTTTTTACTGTTAAATATTTTTTTCCTTTCTTTGTTTTCCCCATACCCTCTTTCCTTTTATATTTCATAATACATACATATGTTCCAAACCTGATTTACATACTTAGTTTCTCATACTAGAGAAACAGTTACAGTGTTTATATATCTGTGTCATATATAATGCACTTTAAAAAATCAGCTGCCCAAAATTTAAAGATTCAATCCAAAATGGGCATCTGGAATGACCACACATTTTTCAGAAAAGAAGTTAAGACAGTGAAGAACCATATGAAAACATGTTCAACATCACTGGTCATTCTAGCAATGCAGATGAAAACAACACTGAGATTCTATCTCACTCAACAAAGAATAGCTTCTATCAACAAATCAACTAACACATTCTGGCCACGCTGCAAATAGAAAGGAACACTTCTGCACTGTTGGTGGGAATGTAGCCTGGTGCAGCCACTGTTAAGATCAGTGTGGAGATTCTTCAAAAAGCTAACATTAGAGATTCCACTTGACCCTGCTATTCCCCTGCTACATATATACGTGAAAGAATTAAATGATGCATATTACA
Source organism: Petromus typicus (assembly GCA_004026965.1). Taxonomy (NCBI): domain Eukaryota; kingdom Metazoa; phylum Chordata; class Mammalia; order Rodentia; family Petromuridae; genus Petromus; species Petromus typicus. Next base: position 6,251 of record PVIR01026426.1, on the reverse strand, counting down.
GTGACATATTTGCACCTTATTTATAGCAGTGCAGTTTGTGATAGCTAAATCTTGAAAACAGCCAAAATACCAAGTGGAAACTGGTTAAAGAAAATGTGGTTTTTAATATATAAAATCCATAAAGAATGATGAATTTGAGTCATTTGTACTCAAATGGATGTATGTTGAGGATATATGCATAAATGAAATAAATAGAAGGCAGGTGTATAAATCTCATTATTTGTGTAGTATAAGAAACTGGAGGAGTTCTAAAATGTATGATAGGAAGAAAATGTTTAAAGGGAAAAGGGAAATAGGCTAGTAAAAAAGGGAAAGAAAAAAAATGATGAAAAAAAAGGATACAAAGCTTATGTGTATAGGAGACATGGAGTTGTAGGGAGGGCAGGGCAATGGGGAAAAATGAGAAATCAAGATGTGTCATGTACTGGTATAAATCCTTAATGTTGAGTGCGATCATGCTAGATATATAAAATTCACTAGTAAAATGAATTTTAAAAAACAATTGATAACATTCCATTTTTAAAAATGTTTAGCATCTAAAAACTTTGTTAGGTTATGTTTACTTTCTTTTCAACATATTGGTCAGGGTTTATACTTACTTTCAAGAATACACTGTTGAGAGGCCAGGGATTTGGCTCGGTGGTTATGGTTCCTGCCTTGATAAGAGTAAGGTCCTGAGTTCATTCCCCAGTTCCAAAGCAAAACAACAAATAAAGAATATACAATTGTCTACTTGCTGTAATTTGGATGATGAATGTGTGACTAAGTTCTACCATAGGGTGACATTATCAGGAGGTAGTAGCACATTAAGAGGTAGGGCCTTGTGGAAAAGCTTCTAACCATTGATGTTATGCCAGCAAGGGGATTGTGAGACCTGGATCCATCCATGCTCTCCTGTTTGATTCTTGAACATTTGGTCAAAAGTTTGGTTGTACAAATAAAGATATAAATGAGTTCTATAATTTTTTATTATATATTGTGAAATAGAAAATAAAGTGAAATGGGATGAAAGGGTAAAAATAATGAGATTATAACAAAAAAGAAAGGAAACAAATTTTATGTATATGAGGGTGTGGTAGGGTGAGTAGAGCTATGGGAAAAAATGAGAATTAAGTTGTGTCATATACTGGTACAAATTCTCATTGTTGAGTGAAATCATGATGTATATACGTAATGTACCAATAAAGATTTAAAAAATAAGTTTTGCTGTACAGTGCACACCATCATTGTGTGCTACCTGACCTCGACTTAAATACAATGGAACCAATAGATCATGATCAGGAACACCTAAAAAAGTAAATCAAAGTAAACCTTCTCCAATTATAAGTTAACTATTACTTGTATTTTATTATAGTTAAAGAAATTAACACATTGTTCATTTTTAGAGTATGCTGATAGAGGGCCGAGGATTTAGCTCAGTAGTTCCAGCACCTGCCTTGAAAACACAGGGGCCCAGTAATCAGTACCATATACCACAGTGCCAGGCGTGGTGGCTCACTCATGTAATCCAAGCACTCGGGTGGCAGAGATAGGAGGATTTCTGTGAGTTCTGGGCTCTCCTGGCCTTCATAGTGAGCTCAGGGCCTGTTTGAACTAAAAAGCAAAACCTTGTCTCTAATTATATATATATATATATATATATATCTTAAAAGTGTGGTGTAATCAGTATGAGAACCTCTGATATACCTGGCCAAATTTTTCCTCTAAAGCTTATAAAATTTCTCAAAAAACACCTCAGGAAACCACAAAAATGGAAGTTAACATTCTTATAGGAAATTATTTAAAACAATATTGGGAAGAATTGAACTTACTTTAGAATCAAGATTTTATTATCAGCAAGATTTCTCCAGGCTCATCGCCTTCTTTGTTTTTGTTTAGACACTGCTTTAATTTCACATGGAATACATGGTGAAATATTTTGTTTTGTGTTCTTAATGATTTGGTGGTAAGATTGTGCTTGAAATAACACCTCCTCTGAGCTGTGTAGAGAATCTAATTCCATGTCTTTTTACCATGTTCACAGACTTGGGCCTCCTCACCATGTAAATTTATAACTGTTTGGTATTCACCTATAAAAACAACACACTCATTGGTAATTACTTCTCACTTTCTTCTACCAGCACCCTTTGGCAAATGGTCATCTCCTTTCTATACTTTAATGTTCTGGATATGTCCTATCAGTGGAGTATAATACATATACCTTCATGACTATATTTTTTTATTTAGTTTCCAAAACTCATCCATGCTATAGAATGCATCAGTACTTCATTTTTTGCCAAATATTGTTCCATTGAATAGATGTGATGTTTAGTAATATTCTGTTGCTGAACAATATTTCACTTTATGCACTTTCTATTTTTTTCCATATAAGATAGATAAATAGCTTTTGCTTGGGAAAGAGATGTGGAAGCTATTTTGGTACCTATTTCTTAACTAGAATTTTAGTCAATAATCATTTTTTTTCCAGCTGAAATTTGAATTCCGTAATTTTATTCTTGTTTCTCCTACATCATCACTTTAACTTTATGGATTTTTCAAATTAAAGTGATTTTATTTTTTCTTTCAGTGTTTCTCAAGAAACAATAAATTAAGTTCCCTAATTATACACTTGATCTTTCTTCAAAATCTAACTTGAATACAATTTATTGCAAACTATTCTTATCTGTGTAGTCACTATTTAAAAATGTGTTTGTACATACATTCACAAACAGTGTAAAATATTCTTCAAGTATCTCTATAATTCATTTCTTATGTTTCTCTAATGTGCCCTACTAGGTTTGTCAGTCTTACAGTAAAGGTTTTCTGTGCAGCTAATTGGTGTTTTGTTTTTGTTTTTTTTACACAAATTTTTTTTAAAAATGACTGTTAATAAAAGTAAATGGCCATCTGTAAGTGAATGGTGGAGTCATAATTCTTGGGATTACTAATTTTTTTTTTTTTTTTTTTTTTTTTGAGACAAGATCTTGCTTTGTAGTTCAGGCTGGTCCTGAACTCAGCCTCAAACTCACAGCAATCCTCCTGCTTCTGCCTACCAAGTGCTAAGATTACTGGCAAAAGCCAACACACCTGGCATTGTGGTGTGTGCTGCTGATAGCCAAGTGGGCATGAGTCACCACACCCGGCATTATTGTATGTGGTTAGCAGGGATTGAACTAGGGTCTTTTCACTTGCAAGTCAGGCACTGGAACCACTGAGCTAAATCCCTAGCCCAGGATTTCTAATTTTTAAATTCTATTTTAATTTCTAACTATTAACCACATAAAGATAATATAAAAAAGTTGTAGCACTTTTAATTTTTATTTGACATTTAACAATTATGCATATGTATAGGGGAAAATGTGTTGCTACCAAAGACATAGTATGTTTCTTTAAAATACTGAAATATCTCAACTATATAAAACCACTTTACCTATACCAATATCCTTTTGTAAATACATGATTTAACCTCTAAATTTCAATTTCATCCTCAATAGAATTTGTATTGATTTACAAATAAACATTCCACGGCTTCCACAAGGGGAAAATGATGCTGGCCTGCACCCTGGTTATGGAGGAAAGCTAATCATTAGGCAAACATTATCTAGTTTAGTTCAAGGCCACACAGGAAGTACATTCACTCAAGAAAGCCCAGATGTCTATAACTGTGCCTGGAAACCAGAAATAGAGATACTTCAGACCACACCTTTGCAAATGGGTGATTTTGTCAATGCCTTCTTTGTCTGCTCCTTTCTTTCTGGTTTATAATTTTAGAGATGATTACATTACTCACTCTGTAATATTTTGTACAGGTGTAAATATACTTATGTAAAGCTCTTATAACAGCACTTCACTCAGTAAATATTACATATCAACATTATGAAAATTCAAACATAATTATGTTCACTAATGAAGATTTAAGATAAAAGAGTTTTGTACTTAGGCAGTACAAGTGGTGTTTCTGACCTGGAAGCCCTATGTTAAAGCATCTAATTACATAGCATATTAGTTATATGACTAGGATAAATTACTGATTCTCACTTCTTCTTTCATCCATCACTCATGATACACAGGTTGTGCAAGGTGTACACTGGATAAACTACAAAATAAATGGCAAACAGCATATTAATTGGCTAGGTAAAGTTTTGAGATTTAAATTATTAGCTCATGAAAAAAAAAATAAATCTACCAAGTGCCACTTTCCATTCCTATTTCTTTTCAAATTTTTATTATATCAACATTGTAGATGTGTAGTTTAAACCTTGTTATATTATAATAAAATCATAATAGCAGAACAGTATAAAATAACAAATCAATTCATTTCCCTGAATTTTGAAAAGATAAGATAAATGAGAAATAATTTAGGTAATAGGATTTTTAAAAAGTATAAGTTATATCTCAGCCCAGATGGAAAAGAAGACTGAATATATGAGTGGCCAAGTAGTTCCTAAAACACATCCATATCATCATTATTCTAGAGAAAAGTGTGCAAAAATAGAGTACTACCTCTCTGTGGGAACAGATGTCAGTAAACTCTTTCTGTTTAAGACCAGAGAGTAAATATTTTTAATATGAACATCAGGCTTCAATAACCTAGTCTTCATCTTTAAGTCTTTTAAAATTTTAATATCATTCCTAGCTCATAGGCAGTATAAGAACCATGTGTCAGATTTGGCTCATATTTCTAAAACCTGTTTTCTTTGCACTTAGAGCATCTTATAAATAGCTCTTCACTTTTGAAAATGATACCACTCAGCCAGTCACGCGTTCAGTGCTTACGTTCTTAGCCAGGTGTCTTTGCAGATCCTGGAAACACAAGACAGTGTGTAGCCTGAGAAGTTGCCACACTTCGTTTCTCTTCTTGCTGTGCTTCAGTGTGGAGAGTCCAGATATGTATACAAACAAGTGAAGTGAAGGTGAATGTGATGAGATATGGATTAAAACAGAGTTAAACAGACACAAAAGGAGAAGCTGTTTTCTCAGTCTCAGTGTCGAAGGAAGGATGATGTTTCCAGAGGAAGTGAGGGAAATTCAAATGGAAAGATCAGTAAGGAAGTGAAGGCATCAGCAACACAGAAGAAAAATTAAGTGCATCATTTGACAGGTGAAAGAAATTGTTCCATGTCTGTGAAAAGGAAAAACAGCCATTCTGACTAAAGCTTTCATAGTAGAAGAGGGAGAAAGGCAGAGAAGAGTAAGAGAGAAGTCCAGGAGGATGAGCCGGGCTTGGATCAGGAAGAGTCTCAAAACAGAGTGTAAGAGTATTGACATTGACTAACAGAGAGTCAGGGAAACATTGAAGGATGTTAAGCACATGAAAGGTATGATTAGATACACACTTCAGAAAAAAGATTCAGAAGACAGTGTGGATTTAAGAGCTACTTGAAAGCAGAATTAATGGGTATTTGTGATTTTGTGAATGATTCTATGTGGCCCCAATCGAAGGAAAAGGCATCAAGATCAATGTCCAGTTATGTAGCATCAGCTTCCCTTACACTAACTTAACATCTCCCACACAAATCACTTTCTTCCTCTTTGCTCAAACTATTTTGCACCTGTTAATGTCTTGGCTACCTATCCTGACTTCTTTAAATCTTACTGCATTTCAGTGCCACTTCAATCAATCACTCTTCAAACAAACAACTTTTATTGTTCACATTGATTAGATTTTATTTTTTGTCAGCTCCTTTATTATAGAAGTCAACAAAACATAGTCATGACTCTATTTTCTGAATTTCGTCTTCCTCCTATCAACCAAAACATTGTTGACTGCACAGATGTGGGTATTATTTCACTGACCACTGCACAAATCCATACAGGTCTGCATAGATCACGCCTAGCCCATTGCTATCTACACACTTGATTTTAGTACTTATGGGGCTTTCCTCAGTCAAAGATTCTCAAGTATCACCACAGATAAATCTGTCTCATAAAATTTTCACTCAAAAAATTCTTCCTTAGCCAGTTCAGAATCACTCATGCATTTAAATAGGTCTGATTCTGTGTCTCCACAAGACAGTAAGCATTCCAGATCTCATCTCTAAGAAAGGTATGATGCCATCCTAATGGATACTTCTGCCCCAAAACTTTTGTCCCAGTGCAGTTTACCTTCATTTTGAAGTCAAACTACTCTCATTAAATGTGAGATTATGTTATGCTTCTGCTTAAAACTCATCAGAAAATTCTGAAATCTGAGTCAGGGTCTCAAGATTTCCATGCACAAACACTTGCAAGTGCTTTAGCCCCACCTTGAGCTCCTTGTAATCGTTACTGAC